>LUCH01001850.1:17312-87255 GCA_013368495.1 Paragonimus heterotremus
ATGTAAGCGTTAGACTCCCATGGACCTAATATGTTTGCATTGTTGTTCTCCACCTAATTTGCTATTTTATTTTCTTAACCTCCCACCCTAATAGTGTCATATATGTGTTCCTGGCCATTGTTATTTGGTACTGAAGAGGCAACACGAAATGTTAGCATCTACCTCTGTCCGTCTTCTCACTGCTTTGTTCAAATTTATGAAGGGAACCAATTGTTTCAGATTAAAATGAGGTAAAATTCAAATTAACTCTAAAGAACACCGCACAGTGAAGAAGCACGTTTAGGTCATTCACAGAAAGTTGAACAACACATACTGGTATAACTTTTCCATGACAGTAAGTATATAGACGGGGAAACAGTGATGTGTACGACCAGATGAATGAGTGATATGCTGAAATTGAAGGGTTATATAAACACTGTCTTATGACCGGTTCAAGAAGTAGGAGTAGTATGGAGTAATTAAGAAAACCATACCTTATCAATTTTGAGAAAACCAGACGTAATTTCCAAAACAAAAAAGAAAACTACAAGAAGGAATGGTTGTTTTTAGTGAAACTCGTCAATAAATAAGCTGTAAGGAGTGGCTACAGGAGTGGTTAGCGTAGCAGGTAGTGAAAGGATACACAATGTCCGTGCATTTTCTCACTCTACACGGTTGTTCGATAAGTCTTTGGACTTGCAATGAAGAAAAGCTCAAAACCAAAAATGCAGCGTTTCTCCCATTTCTACTCACAACATCTTGCATAGGAGCGATCGAACACACTAACCACTGTCAGACCACTTTTAAAACAATCATAAATATGATATCCATGACGGGTAGGCAAATAAAGTGTATAAGCAAATATGGCGATTTCGATTCAATTTCGAGGCGATATGGTTTCTATCAGACTATTCAAATCAGAAAGTACAAAACATATACACTTTAACACTACTTCATGGATGACACCAGTTTTGAGAAAATTACTGCCTAATTGGTCGTGCTGACAAGCACAGTGAAGTAAAAGGTTCACTTTTCATGGCTAAATTGACAGTAGGGAACTTTTGACTGATAGATTCTCTTTTTGTTCCAGTTTTTCAAAGCCACCGGGACTGTCACTGGCACCGTGCTAACCAGCACAAGAATGTTGTGAGGTGAGAGTACACTCATAAACCCGTGGCAATATGGACGTACGGAGAGAGAGAAAAAGCAGCACCTTAATTATATTTTAATGCTGATCGACACAGGAAACTTAGGCTGTTCTGTATTGTAACACTGTGCATGGCGATTCTCCAGCCATGTGGGGGAACACAGAATATTTGAATAAAGCTCACAGAATTGATGAAGTAATATTTATGGAGGCCACAAATTTAATATCATCTCACTCATTTGTTATGCTGCTGAAAATGTGGATATGCATGAAAATAACTTAGAATGGTTCATCAACAACAAAACAGACTCAGTGAACCAGGACGGAGTTTTAGGTATCGGGACAAGTACAATTATGTCGCGGTTCGATACACACACGAAAACAACCACTCATGACTGTTTCTATGTATATCAAACCGAATGCCGAGTTGACAAACTTCTAATCGCCCGGACCATTGTTCAACCCTAAGCCGACTTTAGCATGAAAGCAAAAGTAGATAGCCGAATAGCTATCTTGATTGTCCTGACGATACTACACACCTCCCAAATTTGCTCGATAGCTGTAATTCAGAAGATTTTTTTCCTAAAAAGTGGGATAAAACCAGAATGAATTTCGAATATGTGAGATGTATTCGCTCCAACAGAAGTCTAGAACAAACCAAAAGCATAATACAAGCTATTCTGGTCAATAACGGTTGTCTACTGAAACTTATCACAAAGTACGACGTAGACAGAGAAGTAAGAGAGATAACTGAACTAATATTTTTCAATACCACGCAGAGATGACACTTTATCTCGGTAAAGCCCGGGTGTTGCAACTACAACAGCCTGTCCTGCCGCAGAATTGGCCACTGTCTATTCAGGTCAATATCAGCCAGTTCACCCTTTCAAGCATCAAGTGTTCTTTTTACATCAAATATAAATTACGCTACTATTATCAGTGTTCCTGCTAAATAGCATACGCTGGTCAAACTGAGAAACAACTACTGGTTTGCATGAACGAACACCTGCTATTGCATCCTGCAACTCAAATACAAAGCATGTACTAGATGCTCGGTGTACACCCCGGTTGGATTTCTTTTGTGTGGTCAGTCAGCAGAAGTAGGTGTGTTTACTGCAGTTTACTGAGTCTGAAGATTTAGAAATTTAAACCATCTTTGTGTATAGAAGAGTTGCTTGGATAAGCAAAGTTTTACCGCTATTTATTGCCTTTGCTTTGTGACCAGCTATCTGTTTAACCATTCCAGGCCTAACTTCGGAATATTTTGTGCCTTTGTCTGCAAAACTAAACAAATGTACTAGGAAGTATATGGCCGCCATGAATATTGGTCCTCCAAAATTGTCTACTTTGTTCAAGCCCCATAATTAACCGACCTTACCGAATAATAAAAAACTACCAAATATGACGGGTCTGCATGCTGCAAATTAATAGTGGTAATCTGTCTAGTTTTGCATATTTCGGAGATATGACATAGCCTTCTTAAACAGCAACTTTAGTCTGGAAGCAAGTTGTTTAACTCTGTCGTTTAACAAATATTTAACACTTATTTTCCTAAGTTAAAGTCTTAGTTCATTTAAAAAGCTTTTCGTTAGTGGGTCAGTCCTTCTGGCCTTCAGAATGTTCGCGTTAGTTGAGTTATACTGGAATGGCCATGTTGTTCACTTCTGGCAATTCTAAGTTACTGTATGTGCATCGTCTTTGATGGGTGTATCTTTAATGGAAACTTAGGAGTAAATAAATTCAAGAAAATTAGAAATCGCAAACGTGATAGTGAGAATAATGTGGAGCGGTTAGGAGGCCACAATACGAGAGACAAAAGTGTTAATTTTTGATGTTCATCTTTAACAGAGACACTATTGTTTCCTTGTGACACATCCAAAATGTGATGAATTTAGAACAGTCTGTGAACATATTCGGTCGATGAGAAGTACGTCTCCGTATACCTGTAAGGTTGTTTTCTCAACATCTGTGGTATCAGTTTACTATTCATTATTCAATACTTCAGTCGTAGATGTAAACAGTCAACACACAGAATCCATAAATCTTATTAGACATGAATGTTTCGGTCATCGCGGTGAGTGCAAACTTACATTCAATTATTCAGTGACACAAGTCGATCTAGCTCGACAACATTAATGATGAAGATAAATCCATCATGTTAGTAACCAGCGTCACAGTTTTCTGTAAGGATTGTCAGTAGTACAAAATAAGATCAACGCTATTTCACTTTGATGCGGTACGCAGTATATATTCACAATACGTGGTCGGTGGTATCCGTTTCAGATTAGCCTATCACAGTGACCGAAGCCAAAGGGAGTCTGAGGTCAATCATCACCGCAAGTGATCCACCACTTGTGGTTTCACTCACACTGCCTATCCAGTGCAAACCTCAAGGAATGAGACCAGGTGGCATGTGAGTGAGTCATTTGTGTCCAGCCGGCCAGTGCTGATTCGTCAACTAATTGGCTAACACGAAAGTGAAACCCTTGTCTCCAAAAAGAAAAAGAGACTTCAGTGGTAAGGTCTGAACTGGAAAGAAAAAATGTTGAAAATATAAGGCGAGAAGTGTTCAATATAGATGCATATATTATTGTACTCTACAGAGGCGGAAGAACAAAACGATAAGTATACACGCGTATGTAACCACATACACCTGGGAATGATGCCCTATAGGAGTCCCTCAGCATTCATGGTTTAAGGACCCTGCATTACTTATCATTATCGTAATGAATCTCGTGGTCAGACTGAAGTGGGAGTCTCACTCAGTTCCAGCATAGAGCAATGTTTGTCCGACTGAATTCCCGTAAACAGTCGCTTATGTGCTGTCCGCCCCAAAACATCGGTAAAATTCAGTCAACGCAAACCGGAAAAGCGTTGGATTTTCAATACATGGGCATACGGTCTAACGGAAAGCTGTCGAATGCTATCAACGATGACGTCTACGACACCATCGCTGAAAATCTGAAGCAGACTAAACACTCTGACATCATGACACTAGTAAGTGATTTTAATGCTGAATTTCGTCGACACTCTACAGAGAAGAAGTGGCTAGGAGGTATTTGGTGTATGTGCACAGCGCACTGACAATGACGAAAGATGGCCGCTGCTGTGCACATCTCAAGTTTTCTATATCTCGAGTACGACAATTCAACACACAAAGCGGCAGTGTGTTACATGAAGACCACCTTGTTCTTTGCAGTCATGGACACAATGCGATCATACAGCGGCGGCACTCTGTTGAAGACTGCCATGCATTTTAGAGGCAACTGCATGGACTCGAATCATGCTGTTGTGCATGCCCGTTTTGTTTCGTCATTTGCTCAGAGGTCACACACTTCTAAATGCAAGCTAATTAACTGGCATTTGAGCGATGCGAGTCTACGGAACGCTTTCGAAGAAGCACTAGTGGACAAACTGTCCAGTTGCATTCGGATGAAGAAACCTAGTGAACACTGGGAGCAAATTGTAGCAGTTATGGAAGTGTGGTGTAATGAGGTATGTTCCAATGGTACTGTGCAGTTTTGACAGAAATGGATTTCTGTCACACCGACGAATCTCATGAACAAGAGTCCCTCGATTCTCTCCGGTTCTGAATATGATGACCACCGTCGAGATCTTCGGAGTAAGCTGCCAAAAAGCTTGCGCAATGATCGTGAACACCACTTAGTAGAATAGTCAAAAGAGACAGGACGAGCCCTTCCTTTTAGAAATAACAGAAAGTTTCCCCCTTGAACCGTGATCGTACCGACCGTACAGTCGATGTAAGAGACCATATAAAGAAAGAATGGTTCACTAATCACCAACCAATTGCATCGACTTGACCGGTGAGGTAAACGTTTTGAGGAACATCTCAGCTGGTCTCAACTGGGCCATGTAAACGACGTGACCCAAATAGTTATTTATTACGTTTCCGATGGCCCTCCGTCGAAAGCAGCAGTGGCTCTGGTGCTTGTTACTGAAATGTATCAAGGCTCGTGGACTAGAACCTCTCTTCGTTTGTTCTAAAGGTGATGGTGGCAGACTGACGTTAGAACTGACAAACTCCTTTAGACGGGTTGGGAAACTGAAGAAGTACTTTGAGGTTGATATCTATCAACAGCAACTCCTGTTTTCAAAAAGTAGGTCGGAGGTCTATGTGATATCTATATAGGCATCAGTCTAATGTCTGTTGCGTCCAAGTTACTCACTGGCCTAATGTTGTTTCGGCTCACCAAGCCTAAAGGAGGTCAAATACGTGAGGAACAGGCAGGATCCCGATCTGGTCGAGGATGAATTGTTCACATTTCTACCTTGCGACGGATCTTAGTGCAATAGCATTTATGTGGGCAGCCCAAGGCTGTGGTCTTTCTAGACCTAAAGGCTGCTTTCTATTCGGTTGCTCGTAACGTTCACTGGAACTGCCTTCTTCGCAAGGGATTTTCAGAGAAATACGTGAATCTGTTGAGATAACTGAATATCCACTCTGTAGGTAGGGCGAAGGTACATGGAAAACTGTCTCAGGCGTTCATCAGGAGTATCTGATCTCAATCTTCCTGTTCACTGTGGCTATGGACGATAATCTGGGGTCCAGTGGGATTGTTGTTGAGTATCTGCCTGACGCTAGGTTGACAGACATGGGGGATGGCATTATATTACTTAACCCGCTGGCGAAAACATACAGATCACGATGAATGAGCAATGACGTGGTCACGAACTATGAAGCCTTGACCGTTCCCCTGAGCAAAGCGGGTAGGTGCCGCCTGTCTGGCTGGGGTCCTAGTGATCCCTCAAATCGCAGGCCAACACTGTAAATGGGGTGATCTAGAGGTAACTTGATGTGCTCTTGTCTACCGGTCTACTGATGTGGAAATTCCGTATTTAGCCCAACATTAAAGTGCGAAATGTAGAATGGCTTTCTTTTGCCAGAACATACGTATGAACAGACAGATGGTCGTTTTGAGTAGTACTGGAAACAGAAAAGTTGCGTAATGACGGTTTCCTTACCGTTAGACATGACCAGGCGAATGGACTTTTTGATGCACTCCAGTTGCACGCAGAATGCATCAGTAGTTGCCAGAACAACTGGGAACCAACTGTTCACCTTTCATTGGCCAGTAGCTGTCAGTTAGAACAAACAACAGCGCAACCACCCACCAGTGTAAGACAAAAAGTGGATGCAAAAAGCTATCCAATACTGTGCACTGCATTTCATTACTTCTTGGACTGCGTAAATATGTGAACAGCGCAATCAGTCTTTGTCCTTATCATATAAGTTGATATGCCTCAACAAAATTTCAGGTTGGTCTGTTTTTGTTCATTCCATGGCAAAGGAGACTAGAGCATTGCAACTTCAGATTAATCACGCAGTTACGCGGTAAAACCTCAGCCGAAAAATGAGACGACCGCAAACGTGCCCAATTAATGTGCAGCAAGGTCTGAGGTAGGTTGTGTGGAATGTCACCAAACTTGGAGAACTGCTACATATTGAAGCTGCGCAGTAGTATTATCCGTTCTTTATAGTGAGAAATACAACCGCATTTGTATATGCAGTTAATGAGGACATTTTGTATAAAAGGCGTTAAATATCAGGAGTTTGGCGATGTTCCGTGTTCCAGCTGAATACCCATGTCGGGGAACTCGCCAGTTCCCCGAAAATATTGTGTGACCAGAAGACTAACAAAGTTAACCTGTGAGTGACCTTCACTTTTGTCATGGTCGTGTACTGCTACGGTCTTCACGATCGACAGAAGTCCTCGTGACAACCGTTGTTGTCATCCCGACTATATGTCTAGACTGTACTGTCTAGATTTTTGTCTGGTCCATTCCCTTTGACCTTGCTTGTTGCTAGTCCCAAACCTTATAAGTACGAACGGGTTTATGACCATGTCGTCTTCGAGCTGAGCGACATAAAGAAGCTCTCTTTGAAAGCCAGTCTTTTTCGTGCGTTCATGCGGTAGCCTCGGGTTGATGGGAAGAGACTAACTGACCGGGTATACTCCGTCGTTCATTACTGTTATTCATCATGCTGTTATCCGTCATTTTATTGACCGTTATTCCGTTTCCGTTTACGCGTTCGTAGGTCGTAGATCCGGGGAAATACCCAAGTCTGAACAAACAAGAAATCAATGTAAAGCCAACAAATGTCTAATTTTGCAAACGGCTGATCATAGTAACTACTAAAGAAGTGATGGACAATAGTTCCGACCTTACCGGGTCTCGTCAGCATCATGGAAAATGGAAACCATGACCCAAGGATAAGAGCCAGGTAGTGTATTTGATCAAGTATGTCTGTTCCAAGGTTCATCCAGCTGTCAGCGTCACGTCCCCATAAAAGAATAGCGGACGAATACACTGCTCCATCGTTAAAGAGCTTTTTTCCTCTTTGACGCGTCTGGTTAAGGGTTGACCAGATCTCATTGTATTCGAACCGGAAGCTGCGGTTGTGTTGTTGAAGCGGTGTTCTGCGTGGCGGACTGAACCACTGTGCGAGAAAGTGAATTGGACCATTCTTTTTCGCAGTGGGTAAATACGACACGGCTTTGTCAATTCGACTTGATACGGCGATGGGAGTTAGCAATACGACAGCATTATCACGCCAAGCTCATGAAGAAAAGTTCGTCGTGAAGTAGACAGTGAATAGAAAAGAACAGATTACTTACGATCGGACCAGTACGCAGAATCACGGGCGAAAATGAGGCGAGAGTAGTCTCATAATCCGTCGACAACGTGACCGGTTAAAGAAACCCAGAAAAGCATATCGGAAGCCAACATCTCATTATGCTTTAACATATGTAGACGTATCTAACTTCACTTGAAATCAAGTGTTGTGAGATGCTGTTTGAATAAAGAACCCCTACTAATAGTGTAAATGGGGTATATGACAGACTGGTTGGGATAGAATTCCTAACAAGACGTCCACTGCGAAGCAGGAAAATTACAGAAACTTTTGAAGGCATTTTGGGGTGCCCACACTATATAACCGGACCGAAACAGATTAGAAGTAAAACATTTGATAATACTGAAACATTCGAGGGGTGCGAGAGACTTGGTCATATAACTTTCCTAGATACACGACGTCAAACCGCACCGGAGACTTCGGCCGAGGCCAGCATCCCATTGCTTTTGTAAAAATAATCTTCGCTTGATAAAGAACGAAGTGCGTTAATCAAATTGACAGCACATTTTTGAACAACCTGGTGTACTAACAACGTTGTTGATTGATCTGATTATCTCAATACTGAACTTGCCAAAGGTAGCGCCCATGGATTTTTGCATAGAAGCGTTTGGTCGTACAACTGGCTCAATGGATTCCACAGAAAAACTGGAGAGAGTAGGACCAGCACGAAAAATTAGCTTTAGGCGTTAACAAAATACCAGAGTGATATGACAGAGAACCCGTATTCTGACAGTAGTGATTGTATCATTGACAATGGATGAGAATTTCCAACAGTTTCAGCTGTTGCCTTTGAGGGAGGTGAATTGATATAGATGGTGTCTTTCTTCGCTGAAACCTCGACTTTTTCCACAAATCCTCCTTTCACAAAAGTGCCTACTTATCTAGCGAAGTGGCCATGTATGAATGCCACTTCATTAACAGTGGCATAAATATTCTTACGGTTTTAATAACCTACTACTTGATGAGAATTATTGGCTGTGCAAGCGGAACACAATTTTTGAAATAGATGTATCGATAAACACAAGATTATTTCGTAACTTTCAAACGCTGAACTGAACCTTCAGCATAATTGCATACAGCCACAACCATAAAACCCGACTGGTTATTCAACTCAACTTTTGCTGCCAAGTTTTCGTGGACCAAAGTGTCAGTCAAGTTTACGTTGCATTGGACCACTCACGACACGTCATTCAGGTATCTCTTATATACTGTGCTCATTAGCCGATGATTTCAGTTAGCCATGCCCTAACGATGTCTGAAAGTAGCATTCCCAACAAATATCACACTGTCATTCCGAGCTTGTGGCGAGTAACTGAAATTATAAGAAGTCAGTTATGCGAACAGCTGTTTTCGGTAATTCTCATCGGGCTTTTACAATTACATAGGGTACGTGCGTATTATATGTGAAAAATTAGAGCGAGCCAAATAGGCCATTCGAATCATAGACATGGGGCGGGTCACAGTCTACTGGAGGGGGGTGGGAGTGTTAGTGAATGTGTCGCATTATCATTTATGCCTGCTGTGAGACATGCGTTCGGCGGTGTCAAGTTGTTCACGCCTGCTTGGGTCTCAAGGGGCTGTGGAATAGTTGGCCAAGGGAGGCGAAGGGCTTGCACGAACTGTTTTTGGGCACCCAGACAGGGGTTATAGAGTCTGATGGCAATTGCCTCGGCCGTTGATAACAGTCGCAATCTGACAGCTCCGGAGTGGGTTTGACGAACCTTGTAGATGACTCGAAAGGCCTCATCTGGCTCAATTTGATGACCAGTGTCGATTAGATGAGAACCGATTGCACTGGAAATGGGCTTTATCGAACCGTTGCGAAGCCATTTTGGGAGGTGTTCACGAGTCCTTTCTGACAGCCGCCTTGTAAAAGTCCGATGAGAATTACCGAAAACAGCTGTTCGCATAACTGACTTCTTATGAATTCTATGGGAATCTGGAAACGATTGAAATAACTGAAATCAGACTGCAAGTTGTAAATGATTAGTTAAGTTCACTAGCTAACTCCAATCGGTGGTATCCGATCACCTATATTAGTGTTTTAGATATAATCACACAGATGGCTTACGAGTTTATTCCGTTGGATGAGATAGAATGGGAATAATATGTCGAAGGAAGACGTTTTGTCCAATCAATTTGATAGCTTTAAATAAGCTTGGGAAAGTTCACGAATAGTTTGGGCAATATTTGCACAGGTGCTACTTGACCAACTTCACTACAGTCAACAACCACCTAGTCAAAGAATGATGGATGTGATCCTGTCGACGCGGCGCTTGAAGCATTTTGGACGATAGGTAAATTGCAACACTTGGGGCCAACCATAGCACTAGAGTGAATTAGCTGATATGTACAAGGATCAGCTATTCCGGTTTGTTATTATAAATGCACTCAGTTTAATACGGCTGTTTCTTTCGCGGATTGTTGGTTCATTCTAAATTCCATCTATTAAAACTCGTCGCATCTTTTAACGTGGTCGTATCGGAGTGACTTGTCTTATTATACAGTGCAATGCCAAAACCTCAAGCACCTTTCTTCCCGGTTAACCTGAACGATAATAACCTATAAAAGTATTCAGATAAATGTAATTTATTCTGTCCATTGATGAAGCTTGTTCAACACATCGTGTATTTTGTGGACCAGCTGAACAATGACCGTTACGAGAAACATGAAATCCCTATTACTCAAATGTGCATTATACCTTGACAATATGTTCAGGTAAATAATAACAGACCTCGTCTACAATGAATCTTATTTTCCACAGACCCGTAGATGGAGTCAACGTACCCTGCATACTGACTTGTAACCACCACATATAACCGATTTATTTATCAGGCACACCAATCTTATCATGTCGATGAGAGGGCAAGTGGCTCCACAGTGGGCAGTATACGAACACAAAGTCTATCGAGCATTTCGTTTCAGTTGAGCCCAATCATTCCGAATAAAAAACCGCACGAGATGGGAATGGACATGCTGGCATTGAAACTTTGCAATATGCAATCTAAACGGACAGCCATACAGGAAGAACATAGAACCTCATTGGACGCAAGCAAATTCATGACTCGACATGTGATCCCAAAGGCACACAAAAAGAAAGCAATAATCAAAAAACCTTATGCTCAAAATGAGGTTGCAAGTTTTGCAAAGCGTCTACAAGATAACGTTACTCTTACAAGGAGGAAAAACTTTCATGACGTGCTACGGGGAGAGGAAGGGAACCAATTAGACTTCATTGGTCACATCGATAATCCAATGAAACCGAATACGTTGAATTTATTAACGGGAAAACAAGAACAGAGGAATCAGTCTGAGAAAGATCTGTCGAAAATTTTCTATTCGTTTATTAACAGTCCAAATTTCAAGCCAATTGAAAAGACTCACATACTCACCTCATATAGTCAGGACAAGGGCGATCAGTCGCGACGTATTCAATCAACGAGTTCAGTTGAGTCCAATGGAGCACCTATTCACCCAATGTGGGATACGCCAGAAGAACTCAGGACTTCGGTAAATTTTGACACGTTTTATATGTGAAACATTTTGGAAACAATAATGATGATAGTAACAAGTTTGTTTAAAATGACCCCAACAAATTATTCCACACATGCCTGCAGGCAAGCTGAACGCCAACTAGGAACAGTTACGAAAAAACAAAAGCAATAAAACAATGAATAGATGAAGACAGAACGAACATCGTGTTATAGCTATGAAGCTAACAGAAAACAGCAAAAACATTTGGCAGTTTTATATTGTATACGTTTCTGGTATGTCTTGTAATTGGCTGTTTTGGTGTTTTTCAATGTTTAGTACAATTTGAAATAAAATTTCCAAAAAGAAACCAGTTTAAGGATAGGTAAAGAAGACAAAGACAATATACATTACAGTATTTTTGTCATTGACTTGAACTTACAACCAGACACTCAGAGTTTGTAACCATTGACTATCTGCCTCTTTTAGACCTCAGCAGGGAAGTCCGACAGAGAGTTCACAGGAGCCAATCTTGATGCCAATTTCTTCATATTAACAGTAAGGTTGTTTAATTTTTTAGTGACGACGAGACACAATATGGTGGACCTTGATAAACACGAATAAGACACGCCCAAGACACGTTAGATAGTGCGGTGAAACCATTTAGTGTAAAGAGAGTCTATAGGTTCCAAAAAAGCGTTGACTAATATAACCACTGCCTGCCTCAGGACGTCGCAGAATCATAGCGATACTTTGTAGACGACTATCAAAAACAGATATTCTGCGAACATGATCGACGCGTAGCAGTCAGAGTTCGTAACCATAAGGTTGTGCAGCGCATGCGATTGCATGATAGAATCGTTTGTTCAATGAGAAATATGTTACATCAGTAACCCCAGGTTAGCAAATGCCAACCGAATACTAGCGTTTACTAAGAAGTTCGCCTTTCCAACACCACCGCCACCTGGTATGCAATTTTCAAGAGTGACGGTAAAGCAATCGATAATTCCAAAAACAGTGGAGGGTGCACTGTCGTTCACGTGATATTCATTATCTGTGAGCGAATAAAATAACTTATAAAAGGCCAATAATAGCGTGTAAGATGTCTTGCGCATTGACATTTCGTGTTTCAAAATAATTTATAACATTGATGAGGCGTCGTGAATACACCAAGATGTATCGCATTCCTATGACAACTCCAAAACCGTGGCTGTGAACCCCCACCACAATTACAACTGAACGCTGTAGCAGTGGCACGAATTCAATTTTGTCAATGTATTCGAGAGAAGAAGGGGTTGGAAAGTCTGCTTGATGTTCAGAGGCGACGAAGTGGCAACGGTTAATAACTGTCACAGTAGTGTGCGTCACAATGACTCCACACACAGAGTTGATCAGCTCGGTGCAAAAGACGTCAATGCGTCAGCTGGAAAGCAGTTTATTCAATCCAACCATTGGCACAAATTGACTATACTCCTAACTATTGACCTTCAATTTGGAACAACCATTGCGACTCAGATCACCCAGTGGTTCGTGCTTCCTTTGGTTTATCTGCCTGCAGACAAAAAGTCTTCTAGAAGATGAGCGACGACGGCACTGTGATGGTTCCAGGAATACAGAAATGAAGTACTTGAATTAGCTCAAACCCAGAGCTAGCTTCGACGCAATAGTAATAACAACCGAACTGGGCAAAGCAAGTAATTTAGCCCTGGAGCGCAATTGTACAAGTTATAGTCAGCAGTGTAATAAAACAACAGTAGTGAGAAATAGGTTTACTGACAATCACCACAGTACACAAGACGCTTGTCAAGTAGCACTGCCACATAAACTGCCAGAGTGACAACAGTTGAGTGATCTGAGTAAACCCTCGGCAGAAATTTCGACACCAATGCGGACCTCTCGCGAAGTGATCCGTTAAAAAGTTAAAGGTCTTACACCAATTCAGAGTTGTTCTGAAGACCAAACTGACTGAGCAACAGGGTTGACTTTACCAGTGTGCGCATCAATTCGTCACTTGAAGTCACCTACTGATGGCGTTATCACGACAGATCCAGGCATAGTGTTCCGCATAACATTTGTTCTAACACTGAATGAACACCGGCTGCATTTCAGGTGACTCATTCGATGTTGCGGTTTTACCGAGTGACCCCAGAAACAGTTATCTGTACTACCCATATGAATGTACTCAAGAGGATAAGACGATTGGCCTAGTACTCTACAGATCACGGCAAGATCGCCTTTGATATGTCGACAACACATGGAGAACTGGCTCAAGAGTAAAAGAGTAAGCGAAGGTTTATGGCCTTATACCGTACGTTTTTAATCAGATGGATGTCTCACAAGGAGTGGTCAACAAGTTTGCTCGTGTCACATGTGAATAAGCCAAACCGCATTGGGGATTCTGTACCTGAAATGTCCCAAACAACAGTCAGTATTCCAAAAGCGTTAGCTTTCCTCGCCAATAGGAGGTAGTCAAGAGACAAGATGAAACCTTCTGACCGCGAGGTCACGCTCGCGGACGGTGTTGGGCAATCTTTTGCCTGTTAAAGATAATCAATGCGACGAGTCACCAATATGCACTGTTTTAGATTGAGAAGGGTTAAGTGGAAGCCGGTGCGTTGCGATCCAGTGAAGCAAAATGTCAAGAACCATCCACTACCCACCACTCTTGAAATATTTCTGTCGTCAGTACATAATGCCACCGTGGGACATATTAGTCGAGGAAACCCAAGGACGAATTCCAGGAACAACAGGAGCCTAGAATGGGAACTATATGTAAACCATTAGTTGTACAGTGTCAGTTTGATAACTGTGCTGTCAGCCTGTACATAAAAAATATCAGTCTTTCGGATACGCGATGTGAAGTAAAGAGCCACTGACACCATACCGATGAAGTTTCATATACAGAATTGTGTGGCTGACTCTATCGAAGCCTATGGAGAAGTCCAGAGAGATAGCAACTACTGGATTGATTTCGCGGGCCATTTCGGCTCATTACTGTCTGGATTCAAGCAGGCTAGTCACAAATCAAAAACCATCCCGGAATACGTGTTGGTTACCATGTAGTATCGTACCGTAAACCATAGAGGTCCTCAACTGGCCTTCGGTAATGTTTTTCAACAGATAATAAGGCGATTGGCCCGTTGCACCCACTCCTCCTCCTTTGAAGATGAAGAACACAGTATGATTGTGTGAGCCTGCATCATTCTAGAGATCGACTGAATATCTCACCCAGTGTATGTTGATGCTGTACAGCTTCAGGAAATCAACTATACGCCAAAAACCTATCACGGCAGATAGCAACAAATGAACAACCATCCTACCAGCTGTTTCGCATATACGTTCGGTAGCCTTGAAGAAATTAAACCAGGGCACTCTAGTTGTATTTTGAAGAGCGGTTATATTATGATAAATGACAAAATGATAATAAATAACATTCATTTTAACCTTCGGGAAGAAGCAACCCCTATCAAGGTTTGCACTGTTCTACTATTTGCACATTGTTGGTAAGAAACCCAAATTGTTTCATTCTAAAACGTGAAGGTAACAACCACATCGGAAACGAGCACGCTGTGTTGAACACTCACAGCTTAAACCATTGACCTAGAGGGCTAAAGGGGATTGAAATGTTGTCATAACTGAAAACGCTTTTGTTCCCGCGACCCATTCAACTAATCTACCTATACGTTTCATGAGAACAACAGAAGCGTGTAGGCAGAATGTTGTCACTCACCTCGCAATGAGGACGTATTTCACAGACTACCTGATTCGGACTGAAACTGAACTTTATGAGGAATGAACCAATCTGACGGGACTATTTTTGTTCACTATTTGTGTTGCAATGATGCACACTTGAGAAATGAAAGAATTTTGATGAAAATGTTGTCCCAATTAAAGACAATCTGAAGAATGGTCTGGTTGTAGAAAATAAGTGCATACAAGGCAAGTCTATCGGCAAATGAAGCCAGAGGGAACAAAAGTAAAAAACGAGGTCGAAAAGAAGAGAAAATTGATGGTGGCATGACCAACTACATCTGACTGTCTTCTTTTGAAAGTCAGTTAGAAAGACGGTAACTGTCAACAGGTCCAAATCCTGAAATCGTGCCAAACAATAATGACCTCACTGCCGTTTCAAAAACTAGCTTGCTAACAAATACGTACACAGTCATGTCAGATTTGCCCTTTTAGAAAACACGTTAGATTTCCAAGACGTTCAAATCGTGTTCCCATTGTTCACATTCGGCGACATGAAGACATGCATACAAGAGGCCAGAGTGTTCCATAACGTGTCATATTTCAATTTTACAAACTACCTGCGCGAAAGAACATATAACACAATTCAAAGCCTTTGACGAGTCCAGTATAACAGATGGTAGGCGTTAACAATTGCCATTCAGGTTCTTTGACTAGTTGATCAACGACGCCATTATCGCTGACCCGGCTAAGAAAACATTATCAGCCACAACGTGTCAACACCGACGGTGAGCATACATGCGGTCTCCAGTCAATTCTGGAGTAGCGCCTTGCATATTGTAAAGGGAAAACAAGCACCGAAACCATAAACTATCAAAGCCAATTTGTCAAGATTTTATTCTGCTGATGTATTGTTACCATCTACTAACTAGCGCCCTCTGTGGATAGGAATAATGAATATGTGCAACCTCCATAAGAGATATTAAGTTTACACTTTGTAATCGGATTGTTCCTTACTAAACAAAGACAAAAGTTTGGAGACTGCTATAATGAAAACGTGGCCTGGCAACTACAAACATCACTATCTAAAAACCTAAGTAGCCCAAGATAACAGCACATCTTGCTTGTCAAATTCTGTCCGACTGTACAAACGGAGCGTCGAGAGAGATAAAATAGTCTTATCAACGTGGGTCCTGATTGTGGTAGTGTTACAATTCCAGAATGCATCTAGTTTCAAACAGACTGCTAAGTGTGTAGTGATTTCAGAGCACAAATGAAGATGGCACTAACAGAGGATCAATTTGGGGACACAAACTGATGACGAGACAGCATGCATAAATATGACTAAAAAAAATAGTACAACGATAGAAAACGATCAGCATTATCGGATATGTCGTACCAAACAAATGCGTGAAGTCACAACATCCATGTGTCAAGAATGGATAGACGCACATCTCGCATACAAAGGCATTGTGTGAATCATGTTTTTTCAGTGCCTCAGTACCCACAGTAGGGGGTGACATGTATGCTGTAAAGAATAGGTAACGACTACAAAGAGTCAGCAACAATTAAGGTACGAACTAAGGAGACTGACTAATAACTCGCGGTTTTATAGAAAAAAAGCTTTAACACGTGCTCGTCGTATGCTAGCGGGATTGGAAAAACTTCCTAACAAAAAACAAAACACATTGATCACGGAAGCCAGCTTGAAAAAAATATAAAGGAAGTCTGTTGAGTGCTTTATTTACTAAACAACTCAATGTTTTGACAGATGAAAGAAGAGTGTTAAACACAGAAAAGGAACAAACCGTGATTTGTACAAGATGTCACTAGATAAAGGTTAAACGCGCTAAGTCGATCTAAGGGTGTTAGAGCCAGCAACAGTTTGGAAGAGAACAGCGTTTGCGCTATTTTCTAAAGCCGCATGAAGCATACTCCACCGAGCAACCTCACGCTCATTCGGATCATTCACTGAGATAGGTTGGTCAGGCTGAGTCATTTCCAACAAGGCGAACAGGTACCGATTCGATTCGTCAATCACACTGCCTCTTAATGGTCGGGCTTTGACGGTCAAGTCACGTACGGCGCATTCCCGTGACAAACTTCTGGCAATCGCATGGGCAGTATTCAGTGCAGTTGACTTCGCTGTCTGAAATGTTGAAAAGAAAACACAGATTGTGATTCATTTTGTTCCACTCTACACTAAAGTCAAAACTTTTTGGGTAACAGAAGTTTTTTTTAGAAAACTTAACACACCGTTTGAGCAGAAAGCAAGCAAGCGCTGAGCCCGCATGGAATATCTAACGATAATGCGTTAACAAACATGCTCAATGGAAGTTCCACAAAATCGATAGTAAGGAAAAAATGAAATATAAACCCTTACAGCTATGTACGTCAACACAATTAGGAGTGTCCTACATATTGAGAATGATAACAAGTTGACAATCAATATAATGAGATGAACGAAAAGGATATCAACTATCATTGAGTTTCACTTTCAAGGTGGTCTTACGACTATGAAAACAGCGACATAAAGCGGACTACAGAAGTCAGAAAGACGTAGTGGCCACACACCTTTTGACCATGATCCAATCTAGGGCATCTATGGCGACTGTCAGGACAAAGCAACTTTACAGTACCAAAACGTGACCGTTCAG
The DNA here is from genome assembly GCA_013368495.1 of Paragonimus heterotremus. Lineage (NCBI taxonomy): Eukaryota > Metazoa > Platyhelminthes > Trematoda > Plagiorchiida > Troglotrematidae > Paragonimus > Paragonimus heterotremus. The sequence continues at coordinate 34,912 of LUCH01001850.1, forward strand.
GGTAGAAATGAGTCGTCTTCAGGTATTTGACCATCGATGCCTAATTTGGATCGCTCGCACCGGGTGGCACCAATAATGAGCAATGAAGAGGGTAAGACGCGAGTATCTGATAGCGATTGTCAGGTCAGTTCAATCATCAAATTTGCATGGCTTTAGATTGTTAAGTCACTTGTCAAGAACACCAGTTAGTCCTCTGCCATGTCGAGCACATTTTGCTGAGGCTGCGGATGACTGGCGTGAGGTGTGAGATGGACAGATGATGATCTGGAGTACAGAAACGAAGTCGTTAACCAAAGAGTTGGCCAGTGTACATCGGGTTCGTCTCCCGGACTGGAGATCATGCGACTCACAGAGTAGGTGACTGGAGACGTTAAGTGAGATGGCGGCTAATCGGGCTTACTGGTTTGAAGGCTGTCGATGTTCAGTCGAGTTGTCTGTGAACTGAACGCATTTAATGACGCAGGGCAGTGAAAGTCGCAAGGAAACTGTCTTGATGATGACGTCTTACATACCTTTTGATTGCAAGGTGTAGGCACGTTGATGTTGAACGTTTGAGTACAGATATAGTTGTATTTAATAACCAGAACACCTAGTTCCCTTTTGTTCTTGTTTATTGGTTAGGTCCTGCTTTTCGCATCACGGTTGTAAGGCAGCTAAACACCAACAGGAAGGACTGACATACTGTTGTGATTAGTGTTAATGATCAGATCAAAACGTCGAAAACGTGACCCGCAACGATGGCTTTTAGTAACGAAGACCAAACTAATGGGTGAGATGACAGAAGTCAGTTAGTTATGGGTGTGCAGCCGAAAATAAATCTAAGATGTACACCAAAGTCGCGTCTGACTTTATATAACCTATTCCGCCGTACGGACAGTATGAAGCAACTTCCGCAGTAACTTGCTGTCAAACTTCTGTATATGGGAATTTGTTGACTTTAAATTAGGAGCACGCAGGTGTGGCTAATCGAATTCTGTACCATCGGAGAAGACGCCAGTAAATGTTTTCAGGTTGAATGGAGCCGATTCAATTGTAACACCTATGATTTATGAGGCGATTTCTCTATCAAGACATAACCGAGCCCAATAGCTCACAAACTCTGAACGTTTCGTTTAGCATAACTGATACGATGTCAAGGTAATATGATCCTCGTTTTGTTTGGTCTTTCCATGTTGCAAGCAGCTGATGGATTTCACAGTTTGTTTACTTAAAATAAGTAGTGTGACCTCGAGGGAGCACCAATTTACACCACCATCAAAACAGCCGCCGTAAAGTTGATTTCATTTTAGACACATGTTACACAGCTTTTTTCGTTAAGAAGGCGTACCGTTCAAATGAAATAACGAGTTGCACTGATTCGGATAGTGTAGTCAGCTGCTAGCAAAGTAGTGGACGACACTAATTCGTACAGTCAGTACTAATAGAGAACCTAGCCTACTATATGGTGGCAAAAAAAACCTAGAACTTTAGCCAGCGGAAATTTCTGATGGGACGGAGACGCGTCTAGCCAATCACTAAAGTGTGACTGATTGAATGTCAAATATGAACTCACTGAACTACAGAGTGGTACAGTCATAATCATCATAGCAGCCATGAGCCTGACCAAAAGGTACTGTGGCTTGGTTCGCCGCTCACTTCACCAGTGACGTGGAATATCCTAGAAGAAAACGTTCCTGAGAAGGTTGAACATTATTAAAAGAAGACTAAGCGGAAGAACTAGAAATGGTATGGATACAGGTATGCCATTGACTGCGACACATCGCCATCTGGAATAGCGTCTCCAACCAGCGGTTTGAGTGATCACGCGGACCACATCCAAGCAGGCGACACCTACCTACTTTGTTCAATAAAGCAGTCAGAGTATTCATATTTCGTGACCACGTTGTTGGTTGACCACCACGCGGCCTTATCCAATTGTTGGTGGTCTCAGTATACAATGCTCGGTACGGTAAACGCTCAGCTGGCATACGGAGAACATGACCCAACCATCTCAAGCTGTGCAACGTAATTAGTTGACCAATAGATCGCGCATCCCGAGCATTCCCGAATACGCGCCGATGAACGGCCAGATTGCTCACGCAATCAGTCCACTTAATAAGAACCAATTGGCGGAGACAACGATGGTCGAACAGAGCAAGTCTGTTGATATCTTCTTTGTGAACAGGCCACGTTTCCGAACCATAGAGCAAAATGGAGCGCACACAGGCATTATATACTCTTCCTTTCAGCGACAACCGGACGTCTTTTCGACGCCACCTACATATGACACTGATATCTCATCAGCACTATTACAGACTGACGAGATAGTGCTACCTAAATATGTGAAACTGTCTACAGTTTCAAGCGGATTACCTGCAATGGGGCGGTATAGTAGAAGGCTATCCACTTTCTAGGATACCCATTGTGCGATGGTTGTGGTCAGGTAGAGAAACTGTCAACTGCGCACTATAAGAGAATCACAATTACACAACAACCACTGTGCTTTTCGGCAGTCGTTTGCGCATTTTTTTAAAAAAAGTGTTGGGTCCGGAGCGTATGATGGACTCGCATCTGCACACTCCACGCATGTTGGTCGATGTAGGGATCAGCTGCAGGATAGGAGAAAATGTCAATGGAGTCCGCCCAAGAGCCGTGTCATTGTGTGACCACCGGGCATGCTCGAAGTGTGTGAATGTGTTTATTTCATGTTCCGAATCCATATACTTTTTAAAATGCAGGTGATTTTCAAGACGAACTGCGTATTTGCTTGTTAGATGCACTGCACAGTTGAGTACAGTCGGACACCCTACGTACCACGTTGAAAGACTAAAATATTAGGACAGGTCGATATTTAAGTTGCACTGTGCAACCTTAAAGTATACAGCAAAATGATAAGAATAGGGTTGGCTGCGAGCCTATTTTGCTGAAGACAGGTGGTCTAAGACTAGTGTTCGTTTCACTATTCTAACTAGTATCATGTTACGAGTACGTCATATAGTTGACGTGATGATAACAGGAATAGCGAAGACACGTGGTACGTACAAAACAGTTTGTCACCTGAGAAATCACAAAGATAGCAAGTCAATGAGTGGAGAGAAAATTTGCAAAACGTATGCACATTCGATCTTGATCAAGAGAACAAGGATCCTGCCAACACATGCGGAAGAAACACACAATTTCACGACATTAGACCATCGCTGTCTCAGTCACAGCTTCCTAGACAGCACATATTAAAGGAGATCAACGTATACGGCAGTCAGAAGGTAACACAGAACCTATTAACATCCAACAGGCAACGACAGCTACGTTCAAATCAGAAACAATGCAAGTAATATAAACGGATATTTATATGTAGTGTGGATTTTAAACTTCAAGATAAATCGTCCACTACTTAGTGTGTACTCCTTTTCAAATACTTTAAGTACATATATATATATATAATAGTATACTGACCAGTAGACAGGGGCATAATCACTAATTGACAATGTACTCCTCTTTAAAGTCATGCATAAATGAGAGCGGGTGAGGTCTCATACGTGCTTCTTAAAATATCACTGAGTGGTACGTATCACGTCGAGGTCAAAATGTGAGCGTTCTACGTAATATATCGTGTCGAGTCATTTTCCACTAAGTGAGAGAGGAAATGTTGGTGCTGGAGAGCATAACTGGTTGATTAACGAAAGCAGCATAAGGAAAAGAAATGAGTAGGAATCTTTAAACGAGTGCACTGAAAAATATTAAAACAGAACAAGGCAAATCCCCTTGCAACAGATGCTTGTGTACAAATAGGTCGACGGATCATGGGTTTACATCGGTGCAACGTAGACCACCATATTCGCCTATATAATAGTGTACTTTTGAGAAACCTGAATACGAAAATCTTTACATTCCGATTAGGCAACTCGAGTAGTCGAGAAGAAAGAAAGCTTAACTTCAAAAAACGTATGAACTAGTATACTAGTTGTCAAATAAGAAAATTATATTCAGGAGGATAAAAAATCCTGATTCATGGGGTTCAAATGGAGTCCTGAACTCAATTCTCTTCCTAAGGTCGTAAACCCGAGAGGTGTTAGGCCAACGAAATCAACATAATTTTTCGTCTTAATATTAATCAAACGCATGTTTAAAACCATATACTCATTAGGAAAGAGAAGGCAAAAGCAACTAACGGTAAAACTGACCTTCGACGAGTCTGGAAAATAGCACACTGCCATTCTATCACCGTAGGCTATGATCGGCCTAGACGGTTTAAGTTGTAATAGTGTCTTGACTACCTACAAAAACGAGTAGTGTAAACGAATAGAGAGAAATCAGAAAACGTAATTTACGTGACCCGCTCAGTTGACATTGGAAAACGAAAGCAAGAAAACCGTCAGCCTTCGAAAGGCACCATTTTAGGGTGACAATCAAAAGTCAGAGAAGCGTATGTAAGGTTTCAACTGTTATACCAAGCGGTGACTGGCTTCGTGTGGACTATTTGATGTCATGCGGTTTGGCCACTATCGGGTCGATTCTATAACAATCGCGCACTCGATCGAACGGCTTGATAATCGCCCCAGAAAGAAAAAAGGTGAATGTCAAAACGTTAGCAGGAAGCGATAAAAAACAGACTACAAAGCATACGACTATACACAGCAAATGATTACCATAAAAGACAGTCAGGACAGAGAACGGATTGTTGTGTAAGAGCTAGTTTCGTTTGTGAGTAGCATAATACTCACAAGAGACTTCAGGGACAAAATGGCAAGCCTCAACGCCAGAAAAACGACGGACCAGAACCAACTATCGAAATAGAGTGTACGCGCTATGGGGGAAGTGCCATCGGGGCGAACGACAACGTAGTTCTACCCAGTGTGTGAATACACGTCAGCCGTGCAAATAAGTTTATGTGTTCGTGGTCCCATGTTTAACAGAACCTGTACAGGAGCTCGAGCAATAAACGACTTTGCAGGCCAAGCGTCTCTCGCGGTCACAACAGGATTAAAGGAACAGTCATAAATGCTACTTAGGGGCGTTCGAACAAACCAAGCCAACAAACAAACGAGAAAAGACACATCGGATTAAGTAGAAACATATAGGCGCCTAATCGGACGGCCACAATACTACTGGTTATTTAGGACAGTACAGAACCACTCACCCAACAGTGAATTTCTGGATAAAAAACGCGAAGCTGCCTCATTGACACAGGACTTTGCCCGCAGAATGACACAACCTAAAGGACGGTGATGAACCCCGACTACGGATAAAGCAGCATTACACGGCTCGCTTCATCTGTTTCGTTAGATGTGCCTCATAACAGATACCGTCAAATTGTCTATACCCATATGAAAACATCAGTACACTCGTGACAAATGAAATGAACACTATTAGGTCGTTGATTCAGAAAAGGGATGCCACGAGTGAAAAAACGTCTCACTTAAACTTAGGGGTCATAGTTACAAGAACACATTCAGAGGAACGTTAACCTATGGCTACAATACATGGGTGCTGAAAGCTAGCGACACAAAGCGTATTAGAACCTTTTATAATCGGTGTCTGCGTTCAACCGCACCTGCCGAATGCGAGCAAGTGACTAGAAGATCGGAAGACGGAAGATTAATCTCTGGGAATCAATTGAACTCACTCACGCAAACCTAGAAAAAGATAGCCTTGGATGGTTAAGCAGCATGTTATGAATGCCAACTCATTAGTTATCACATCGTGTTTTATTAGCTGAGACCGCTGCTCGCCAGGGGGTAGGCACGAGGCAAACACACAATAAATTAACAAAGAGAAATGAAAACGGGTACTGGTAAGTTAGCGAACGGATATCGTGTTCCAAACTAGGGTGTTAATGATTCAGCTGACATATGGCTGGGGAAACTAGGAGAGACAACGGCCAATTTGGGTCTTTGAGAGTTGCGGCTGGACGACTGAGTTGTCCGTGAAATGCTGACAGCCAACAAAACCGAATTAAAACCGAAAGGAAGTTGCTTTGCAAATGTCGTCATACCCTTCTTTGTAAATCTGTTGTTTGTTTGCAAGGTATTGGCACCTTGAGACCGATTGCTTAAGTTTAAGCGTACGGATTTTAGGAGTCAAGTTCCATCATTTCCCCTCCATGTATCTCTACACTGGAGCTTATTCCCCTCACAGTTGTTCAGTAGGTAGGTATCGGCGTAAACAGCTGAAGTAATGTACACGGTAATGACAGATTTTGGGTATTGTGGATCATCGAAGAAAACGAAGGCAAAGGATGGTTACCAAGCAAAGGCAATTGCAATTAAAGCACTGCACATATTTATGCTGGACACAAAGCATTTGTGAACCAGTACGGTCCGTTTTTCTGGCGCAAGATTCATTCACACTTGGTCATCAGCAGTCCCCTACGGTTGCATCAACAATGTGTGAAACAATAAGATAGCTCGATCGATGTAACACCCTTAGTTTCCTGGTTGACTACGTGCTGTTGTCTATCGAGTCAACTGGCAGTCGTCAAGAGTTGGTCGCTCTATTTTCGGCTTAATGATGGTTAATGTTTGATAATTACCATCGACTGGTCTTCATCTGGGTCAGTCCTTTGGCTTAGATATTATCACAGGCAGGAGAATTCAAGTTATCAACATTTTGAAACTGACCTTTCGCGTCACTTCTAATAGATTGTTTTTTATGTGGTGTACTAATTACGCCAACTTATCCATGCCTATGATGATGACTGAATTATATCTTACCTTAAGTCAAATAAATCCAACTCGCAATCAGTATAAGCGAACGTATAAATTTTTCTAAGTCTATTTGTTGGAGGTCTGTAATCTGTATGTGTCGCAATGGAATAGTCAATTACCCGGTTTCTGGTTGTAGCATCAGCATCTTAGTAACCGAGTTACTGTAACAAACGCACATGATTTTGGGAATAAACCTAGCTGACAAGGATAACTACACAGACTGATTGTCTTTCAATTCGCTTTAACAGTCCATTCAAGTAAATGGTGCTGATCACTGATTGAATTACGCGCATACAAAATAGATCTGGGGGGAAAACGTATTGGAAACAAGCGGGAAAAACATATTCCAGTTGCAGAACAGAAAGACTTTAAATTAATAGCCTGCAGTCATAGTATCAGCAAAAGCATAATTGGGAAATAACGAGCATATTGGCAGACTGTTTCGTACGGCTAACACAGTCATTGCCAATTGATAATCTTTGCCAAGTAGTACTTCTCTGCCAATTAATAATTCGTCAGCCTGACCTACCAGTTCTGAACTTGAGAAGTCAATCGGCGTGACCAACACCACATCGGGGTTAACGGCGTCGTTCTGCGACAGCAGTTTGGTAAATTTGTCCACAAGCACATCAGATAACTGCGCTGGTTGGTTCTGTGAGCCAACAGCCCGAACTGTCTTCATTCTATGCAAGCAGTGCTCAAGCTGCTCACGCGCACGCATTGGTAAAGTGAGGCTTTGACTAGAACTGCTGAGCACAGAAGACAACCATTCAATGTGTTTCGATAAACCATGGGGAGATTGCTCAGATTCACGTTGCAGTGCCTCTGATACCAACGAATCACCGCGTAGTCGGGCAGACCGGGCAGCCTCTCCGACAATTGCAGTGAACTGGAAGAATTGGAACAGCACAAAAAATGTCAGCAATTCGATGACAAAACGTGGGAGTGGTCAAAAGTGGCTGGATAATAACCTGATAATTGAAAACAAGAAAAAGAACAATTTTATTGAGTAAAGCTATGAAAGTTAGCTTGCTGGGTTAAGGACCATGTGAATGTTCGTAGTATGAGCTACGAAATACTCCAGATCATCAACTCTGATGTTAGCAAGCGAGGGAATAAACAACAACACATTATGTGAACGAACACTGTCTTTGAGTAACAAAGAAGAGGATAAAATAATCAACATGTGTTTACCTACTGTGGCCCTGTGTTTCGGCAGTAGCATTGTTAGTTGGTGGTCTACTTTAGTTCTCGGTTTTTAATAGTTTACACACTTTCCGAGGAACTTCTTGACAGTCACGATCCTCCACAGGATTCAGTATTTTAGCGTATCATACAGAAAACACATGTCTAACTACAGCGCGTTCGTCAATTTCCGGATGAATAATGGTGCATAACAAACTGGTAAGGTACGTTGTCATCTGATAATCGGATTCATTGTATCTTCACAGAAGGCACAGGTTATTATTTGCTTCCCAAAGCACGGTAAACTATGGAAAGTAAATTTGGCAAAGGCCAACCTTACATGGGCTGTATTTTTTAAAAACTCCAAACTACGAAAGAGAGTCCTACTGTTTTAGTAGATTATCACACAGCGTCTCGTACTGCAGTAATCTTAGTATCACCGAGCCTCAAATGTTAACTTGACTATCTCCATTCAGTGAATACGAAGTGAAACGCAAATCTGGACAGTCGGATGGTGAAAATCAATGGAGGGTGGTATGAAAATGAGTACATTAGGTGCCGGTTCTGATAAACGACAGCAGCTTACCAGTAATTTAAAACAATGTTTTACCGCTAAACAACCATAATAACAAGAACGGACATTAGTTTAGAAGTAAAAGAGTGGGCTGACATTTAGTTCCCGAATCTCCAGGTATAAACCCAAACAGTCAACACTACGCAATCAAAATCGATTCGCTGCTATGGCCCTCAATGTTTCTTCCAGGAAGCGCGGTAGGTTATGTAAACCTCAGCCCGGGAGACGAACACGACCAAATGTTCTTAACCTATTAGCGGCTGCTTTCATTTCCTCTTCTTAAACGCTCACCAACTAGCGTCGTTTCTAATGTGTCCATCAGCTGGCACTTGTAAACTTTAGGAAAGTACTGATAAACCTACAATCGTCGCACCGGCTTGGAAGTTCGTACGAAAACGGACTTGGTCCTCGAAACCATATCCAAACTCTACTCACTAGCACTTCACCTCATGTTGACACACTGAGTGCAGCAATCTCTTTTACACGTCACCGCTGACATGACCTGAAATCCTGTTTGGATTACATGAAATGCATTCATTGGTGGTCCTTACTTGCTACACTATTCTCCCACACTTCAAAATTTGTCATTACTTACAAAGCATCTTCCTAGGTTTTGCTTTGGATCATTCAGAAGAAAACAGGACTATTGAACATCATGCAATCTCTGAGTTTGTAACTCTGGAGATTAAGCCACAACAATAAGTTGAACGCATCCAAGGTAAACTTTTCGTCATAATTCACGGTTAAGCGTTGGAATGCTGAGTCCAGTCGGGGAAAGAGGGAAAATGAATTAACAATGTGAAAGCGACCAAAAACGATTGATGAGTGTGTGAGAGATTAGGAACACTCTAAGCGGTTGTTTAGCTACGGGTAACCGAATCATTGGCGAACATTTGACCACACCAACTTTTTGAGCTCTCTAGATGCCCAGAATGTTTGCGTCGAGAAGGAGGAAAAACAATTCAAATATTCAGAGAAAACCTAAGTCCATGAATGAGAGTTGAGGTCAGTTCAAGTGACGACTGAATACTGGATAAGATACACTGATTCAGCATTATGATTCCCGGACAAAGAACCAGTCCAGAAAACGGAAGCACAATGACTTCAGCAGCCCACAAATTCCAAAGTTCAAATCACTGCCGGTAAGGAAAAGCGGACCATTTTATACGACAACGAACGTGTGTTGTTAAATGACTACATGTTACACAAGTTGATAATTACAGATGTTCAGTGAATTGGTTTTCTCCGGTGCTTGCTAGTCAATAAGAGAAGAACATAGAAAAGTTGAGATAAAGTTACTGAAACTTTAGAAGGCACCCAACGCAAACGAACTGCCTCCTGATATTTCCATAGATAGGATCATAATGTTAGTTAAAAGGCTGACAGCTTTGCCCCCAAAACTCCTGGACATAGAAGTCATCCAAAATCAGTGCGATTTAACTAGCACCACTCCTGTATTGAAAAAAGTGTTCATGCACTTCATGTGCCCGGGTGGTTAACCTAAATCCTGTTGCGTCGAAGTTGCATGCTGCTATTGCACTTCGAGATTAAGCGAAACTCGCCAAAAACATATCCGTGAGCAGCAAGTTGGCGGTGACCACATCTTCACACTTCGTCAGTCATACAGAACACCACCATTTATTGCTTCTGGACACCACGAGAGCTTTAGAATCAGTTGGCATAGCTACACTCTGCGGCTGTTTATCGAAGAAGGGTGTACCTGAAAAACACGTGAGTACCTTAAAAGCAATCTATCGCCAAACCTCGGGATGTGTTGAGGTTTGTGACAACATATCGCCAACTTTGAATATTTCAAGTGAGACGCAACAAGGTTGATCAGCTTCCGCCTTCCTGTTCACCTTTGCAGTAGATAAGATGCTAGAATGTGATCTCATGGCCAGCGAATATGACGGTGTGGAATTGCCCTCAGACATTCGAATTCGAAATGTAGATATGCAGATGGCGTGACCCTAACCTGTGAGCGCTCGGAACATTTTAGACAGTTTGGTATGGCACTTGCACTTACTAAAGCTCACAATGCCGTTGCAAGACTGGCATAACTCTGTGTCTGCTGATACACAGTTAGAAGCAATTGAGAAAGTCAGGTACCTCAGGAGCTTGTGGAATACTTGTTGAGACCACAAATCGGACAGCTAAGGCTCGGAAGGCGGTTGCCAATCTAGGGTATCTGTGGTGTCCGCGTGATCTCAGCCTTTTGGTGAAAGGTCAGGTGTACAATGCCACCGTAAAAGCTGTTTGGTCCACTCGTACAGAGGATGTCCACAAAGTGTCCGCTTTCGACCATCGATGTTTCCGAAGCATTAACAGCGTGTGGTGGGAAACAGTGTGTCAGCAGTGACGAAGTTCGCCAACGTATCCTCGGAACGGATAGACTTTGTCGACCTTTAAACATTTTGATTCCGTGTCACAAGCTTTCTTGGTTTCGTCAAATCCTACGAATGTCAATTCACCATCTGCCACATCATGCCTTATCTGCAAGTGGCGAGTGAGCCTGAATGCGGTAACTTTGTGTACACCGTATGATTACGCGAAGCAGGAAAAAGCTGCTTATTTCCAACACATCCATCTGGAATACATATCAACCGGAAATGACTGTGCAACCATGTATAGACTACTGATGTATCCGCAATCGGGCAAAAACAGTGATGCCAAACGATAAAAGCCGGTGTGAAATAAAGGTGATAAATAGTTTTGTCTTCAACTCGACACGAATTGCTCCGCCATCCTACAGCTGCATAGCGGAGATAACGAATCACTTCTAATCTAAAGACGGTCAATTTTTACGGAATTCAGTAATGCTGAACCATAGGAGCATACTATTCACCATTAAGAGTAATGCTCCTGGAGATTTCACAGTGATAAACATAGCGCTATGGGTTGCACTTCATAAGCTGAAAAGGCTTTGTGGTAACAAGTCATCTGCCCTCAGTCTTATTCTCTCTACAGTACTGAGAAGAGGCGCAAGAAAGTTTCTAAAATCACTGAGTGCTATGCAATCGTTCTCTAGACCAGCACATGCTACTAACAGCTTGGAAGATTTATACCATACGCCCCATGTTCAAAGGAGTAGTCGAAACGATCTTGTCAACCACAAGCCCATTCCTTATCATACGTTGTCTCGAAAGTCCTGGAAAGCATAAATGACATTGAATTGGAAGGTCTACGTTGCACATTGTGCGTCATTACCCGATAGTCAACATGGATTCCAAAAGGCTTTTCATGTCTAACGAACCAAACCGGTTCCAGGGAGCAACAGACCAAAGCCGCTGATAGAAATAGGCCGATAGCTGTTATATTCCTCAATTTTTTCCGAGCCTTCGAGAGAGCCAACCACACAATTCTGTATATGAAACTTAACCACTATGGTGGCGATGGCCCTTTAGATATTGGTTTACAGATTATCTGAAAGACTGATAGTCAATACCAGGGTGTACCACAGGTCCGTTCTAGACATGCTGTTGCTCCTACCATTCACTAACGAAATGCCATGTCTGTTACCCGGCACTGTTAGAGCTTGACGAAACAGCAATGTGGCAAATAGTTAGAATTGTTATTGAAATGGAAAAACTTTGAAATGCTCTGGACAGTTCATACCGCTGGGTCACAATACATCGGCTTACATTTAGTCCTCCTAAACGTGAACTGACGCATATTGGTCACCAGTTGCGCACAGATTACGTTATAGGAAGAGAAGAGCTAGTTATCATCATTTGCGAATATGACCTAGGAACGGCTGTTTCTGAAAACTTTAATCCATCTCATAACTGCGCGTTGATGACGACGAATAATAACAGAAACATTGAGACATTAACCCATTTGTTTAGAGCCCCTGGTTGGAGTGTTCTCTCTTCAAGTTGAACCCACTGATATACACTTATCTTAAGTGCGTTCATTGGATTTAAAGAATACGGTGTACGACAACACAACATGTTTTATCGGTTCGTACATTGTTCCACTGAGAACGAGTGTTTAAAATGAGTTGCTTGTCCATGAACTATGAACATATCAGAAGCGACATTATTCTAAACTATCGGAACAACATCGTCAATGGTTGAATTTAAGCGATGATGTAATATATGCATTTGTGATGTTAGTTTCACTCTTCAATCATATTGATCATGAGAACAACGCTGAAGTGATGTATGACCTCCAACACCAACGGTAACAAATCAATACTTGTTGGAGGGTGTTATCGTCATATCTAATTGCCACATTCGAGCCACTCTTCTTATCTACATTCTAGTAAACATAGTATTCATTTGACAACTATTCCCATACTTCATATAATCCCTTAACGCCCACAATTAATCGCAGCTGGCACATTCACACAGATTTTTCAGTCAGTCGCCTTTGAAAAGAAACGCTCTACTCAAGTTTAATTCTTGTTAGAACTGTGTAGCGTATTTACTTGTCACGGCCGGGATTAGAACTCCGGCCATGCATCCACAAAGCAGACCGATTGACCACTGCATCATTAACCTCAAATTAGACTGACTGAAAAATCTATGGAGATACGACAGCTACCAGTGTCAATTTACTTATGGTTATTTCAATCAATTTATATTACCAAAGTCCACTACTACCCACCAGTAAACACCTTATTCGCACTCACTGTACCTCCGCCCAATAGAACGTCGGTTTTGCGTAAGCACTATAAGCTTCTTAGAAACTGTAACATTCAAATGATTTCGATGCATGCGTAAGCGTAACTGCCAGACTCAATATTTGATGGTCAGTGCAAATAATTAGCCCCCCCCCCACAGAAACAGTTAGAGCTGTCAATAAAATTTACTGATGCACATGACTAACCTCCTTGACTGTATGTTTTCGAGATCGCACCGAAGTGACTACACAGTCAAACAGATCGGCGGTGTTTTTCAAATGCGTTCCACTACATAGTTCAGCCGAGGCTGCGTCCAAATGACCGTTGCTCATGCGATGTTTCAAATCAGCCTTCCATGGTTCTGTGCCAATGCATACAGTTTTCACGACTTTCGGATACGTGACCCAAGGAAAGCGGCGCACTCGGCTATCCTAAAAAAATAGAGGAAGAAAAGCTTTTGAGATGCGAAACTTAAGAGAGCTCGTGCAAACAATGTAGATCAGAAAGCTTAAGGGTTTGTGAGGATTGTCGGTTCCAACCCAAGTCAGTCTTTGCAAAAACCACATTCACGGGGACAAAAAAAACCCTGCAAAATCTGGCATAATGAGAGCAACTATCCAAAAACACTTCCTGGTGTGTTCGCAAAAAGTCACATATCATCCATCCTATTTGTCCTCAGGCAGCAACAGTCAACGCCGAATGCCACGACATCTCTGAACTACGAATGCCAGGTGTTTTAGAATGTACTGTCTTTCAGCAAGACGACGTGTGCAACCAGCATTGTGAACTGTATCTTCGCAGAAAAGTGGATCGACAGAGTGGAGCTAAATCCTTGGGCTCTTCGTGTTCGCTTGATTCGACCTCACAACCAAAAGTACAACTTATGCTTGAAACACCAGTCAAAGCCTTTGGCATCTTTTGAACTCCAGGCCAGAAGCCGGATAAAACCAAGGTCGATATTAATTTGTTTAAGCCGCCACCTGAGGCCATCGGATGCCCATCATATCGATCGTCTAGTCACACTTAGAGCACAAACCAAACAGGATATGGCTGCTGACAGAATGACACCGAAACAGTTGTTCATTAATCAATATTATGTTCTTCAGATTAGAGCGAGATCAGTTCGTGAAAACAACGAGCAGAAACTGGAGACAAGTTTTCAACGAAAGGCACGATGCATCGTCAAGGCTTGAGATCACAGCTGTTAATATTGTAGTGTTCTTCCTGCGGCGAACTCAATGGTATAGAACGGCACTAATTCTACGGAAGACATAAAATTCCTAATTACTGTCTGCTAATATTCTTGATGAATAAAAATCCAATAGTGTGCTTTCAGATACTTAACCAAATATACATCTCCATGGTGAGGTACACCACTTGCACAAACTCTTCTTAAGGAACCCATGCGTTAATAAGGTTACAATCTTTCTCGGTGATCGGTCGAGCTCCAAGCATTTCACTGCAATATACACTGACTTTGCAGTGGACAGTGAGACCGCAGTACCAGGTCGTCTATCCGTATCATGACGACAGCTGAGAAAGCTGTACCATGACTACTGTAAGGTAGAGGCGACTGAAGAGTTCAGTGTATAGGCCAGCGACACTACTGATATAATACTATAAAATCGCATAGAAACGTGGACATGGCAAGTGAAAACCTAGTTATCAGTAGGGAAAACAAACAGATAAAGGACAAATGACCCACTAAACGAAGTCATTAAAAAATCTGTCTACAGAGGTGTACACAATTTGTCAGTTACAGACAATCAAAAACAAACAAAAAATAACTATGTATCGTTTGGGAGTTAGCGGTATCAACGAGGCACACTATACCGTCTTCACAATCCAGTCTCCTCAGCTGTCCTTATTTTACATAGGTCAGTTTGCGCAAAGACCGTGAGCAATACTTGGTCGAACAATCGAAAGAGATGGAAAAAGCCTTTTTATCTGGGAATAGCAGAAAGATTTTTTTCCTGATCGATGGTTGTACTGGCTGTCGAGTCGGTGTGAGACCATAGGTGAAAAAGATGGTTCAAGTATCACCAGTCAATCGCGCCAACTTGACAGGTGGGCTGAACATTTTGAAGAGCAGTTCAGCTGGCCTCAACCAGATCATGTGGACGACGGAACCCGATCGGTCAGTTACTGCATTCCTGACGGTCCTCCGTCGGAAAGGGAAGTAGTCCTGGAGCTCAAGATATTGAAGCGTAATAAGGCTCCTGGTCCAGACCTCCTTCCTCCTACTCTTTTTAAGGATGGTGGGGAGAGGTTGATATCGGAACTGACAAAACTACTTCAGACGATCTGGGAGACTAAAGAGGTGCCTCATGCTTGGTGCCTATCAACAGTGATTCCCGTTTTCAAAAAGGGGGCCCGAAGTCTATGTGACAACCACAGAGGCATCAGTTTGGTGTCTACTGCGTCCAATTTACTCACCGGCCTTATTTTACGTCGGCTCACTAAGCCCAGACAAAGCCAGATACGCGAAGAACAGGCAGGATTTCGATCCGGTCGAGGGTGCGTTGATCATATTTTCACCTTGCGACGGATCTTGGAGCATCGGCACTGTTACAGACAGCCGACAGTCGTGATCTTTTTGGAACTAAAGGCTGCTTTCGATTCAGTTGCTCGTAACGTTCTCTGGAGCTGTCTCCTTCGCAAGGGAGTACCAGAGAAATGCGTGAATCTCTTGAGGTCACAGTAGGCTCACTCTGTAAGCAGGGTGAAAGTTTATGGACAGTTGTCTCAAGCGTTCGTCACTTCTAGTGGTGTTCGTCAAGGGTGTCCGATTTATCCCTTCCTGATCAATTTTGTCACGGACGACAGTCTGGAGGGTACGCCTGAGCAGTCCAGTGACGTTGGTGTTGAGTTTCTTCCTGGCGCAAGATTGACCGATCTGGAGTATGCAGACAACATTGTCTTACTTATTCCCTCTGCGGAAAACATGCAGACCATGCTGGACACGTTGAGCGACCAAGCTGGTTTGTATGGAATGTGCTTCGCACCTTCAAAGTGCAAAGTGTTGCTTCAAGACTGGGGCATTTCCACTTCTACTTTCTTTATTGTAGGTAATTTCCTTGAAACTGTGAACAGTTTCACATAATTGAGTAGCACCATCTCGTCAGCCTGTAATATTGCTGATGAGATATCAGCGAGGATCGCGAAGGTACGAGTTGCCTTTGCCAAACTGCGTCATCCATGGCGTCGGAGAGACGTCCGGTTGTCGCTGAAAGGAAGGGTATATAATGCTTGTGTGCGCTCCACTTTGCTCTATGGTTCGGAAACGCGACCTGTTCACAGAGAAGATATCAACAGTCTTGCTGTGTTTGACCATCGTTGTCTCCGACAATTGGCCCATATTAAGTGGACTGATTGCGTGAGCAATGTAGAAGTTCGCCGGCGCGTATTCCGGAACACTCGGGATGCGCGATCTATTGGTGAACTAATCACGGTACACAGCTTGCGTTGGCTGGGTCACGTACTCCGTATGTCATCTGACCGTTTACCGTACCGGGCATTATATACTGAGACCACCAACAGTTGGGTAAAACGGCGTGGTGGTCAAGCAACAACATGGTCACGAAATATGAAGACCCTGACTGCTCCATTGAGCAAAGTGGGTAGTTGTCGCCTGACTGGATGGGGTCCTCGTGATCACTCAAACCGCTGGTTAGAAACGCTATCCGAGATGGCGATGTGTCGCAGTCAATGGCGTACCTGTATCCATACCATTTCTAGTTCTTCCACTTAGTCTTCTTTTAATAATGTTCAACCTTCTCAGGAACGTTTTCTTCTAGGATATTCCACGTCACTGTTGAGGTGAGCGGCGGCCCGAGCTACAGTACCTTTTGGTCAGGCTCATGGCTGTTATGATGATGATGACATAGGTCAGTATGGAAAAGATGATATCCAAGTAACTGAGGCGGATTACTCCTTATATCCCACAACGGTTTCAGCATAAGGATAAGTGAGACACGAGGCCCGGCTCCCGAAATACTTAGATGATCTATAGTTTGAAGCCGTTGCAATCACCTGAATTAACGCACAGGATCGACAGCGGAATAAATATATCCCGTCAAAACTCGAATTGTTCTCCCTGAGTGGAACAAAATGGAGGCCTTAGCCCCGAAGAATAATACAATCGACTGTGCCAGTTGCTTTCAAACCAAGTCGAAAGACGATTGCAAAAACTCACTCTGTTCCGCCGAGAAACGAGACTAACACAGAGAAACGTAAAGGGTGTGCATATGGTGCCTCGTGACCACCAAAAATGTGTTTCGCGACTTCATACTGGATTATCTAACGATGCATACTACTGGACGAAAGCAGTAAGCGTTAAAGTTCATACTAACATACTCGAACCTTCGAGACCGTATTTAGCAGATGTAAGGTAACACTAACTATGGTCACACAGGTGGATTGTAAAAATGAAAAGCCGAAGAATATCCAGGCATTCAATTAAATTTTCATAATATCTTCATTGGTATTACGGTTCACTATATTTAAGAAATAGATCAAAACACTGATAACCTCATTGTCACGTATAGGGATAACGTTACTGTCACGGTGTTGGAGAGTTACTTCGTTCTGACTCCGCACCATGAACCACATAGGATTAAGTAGAACAAAACATACGCCTCTTGTAAATTGTCATACAATCCTGCCGTAAACGTACTAGAGATCGGTCACTTTTTTACAAATCAGACCATGCAAACCGATAGATGATGGACAATTAGAGAACAAATGACAACTTTTGAAAAACGAATGTACTAAAAGACCTCACTGTAGCAATCCTGTCCCAATCAACCGAAACCGACTGAACAACTAATTCTTGTGCGATGACCATGCGACATAGCGATTCGACCTGGTCTACCAAGTGGTCAATGTCTTCGTTTGAATCATCATTCGAATTTACAATGGCTGCATTCACGACGAAATAGTCTGGATGCACGGTGCCACCATGATGTTGAAACGTTGCTGGTACGCCAGAAGACTGTAATCCACGAACATACGCATCCAAAGCCCAGACAAATAAATGCTGCCCTGTGTGATGTCGCATCAGTTGAACTCGACGTGTCTGTACAAAACCAGCGGTGAAAAATGCATTACAATATTAATGATCAGTTTGACATAGTTCTATAACTTTCTGAGATAGAACCACTGCAGAAAAAAGTGTACGCATTAACAATTTACACAATGTGTGTTCTATTGGTTGATGCAAAAAACAAAAGCACTGACTTAAAATGGCAGGTTGCGACAGCAATAAGGAGCACATGACAGTTAGGGCTTCACCAGTATGTTGGTGGACTACGTTAATTGGTCCAATAACGAAACTGGATATGCAAAACATTTGCGACCAGCCAATTGGCCACCAGAGAGCTAAGATGATCAAGTATCTTAAACGCGGGCATCACACACATCTTTCGGAATGCAAGGTACGCGAATTTGGGAAACAGAACAGCAAACGTTTCCATTTTGACGTAACGAAACGTTGAGTAAACATGACGAAATTAGATGAATTTAAGATTCTATTTGCTACTGGGCACGCAGCATTGGCAGCGATACCTCATTGACTGACTCAGACACATACGACTGAAAGCAACTGCAGTTTGCAGATAGGGAAAGAAGAGGAATGGATGTTATTTCATTATTAAAACGCATGGTGAAAAAACAGAAACAACAAAAGAACCTTGGAATCACATAATACAGACAAATTTGCTCTTCAAACAGCAAACTATTGATCCATCTATCTCTATTATGCTTCAGAATGCCAAAATTCATTCACAGAGGAAGGAACAGCTAAAAGCGATAGCAATAAGCGTTACGTCTGTATGCGACAGGGGAACCATAATAATAAAAAACGAACAAAATTTACTATAAAAACAGTAATCCCTAATAAAGTATTGTAAAACTCATACAAAGACTGAGGTGCCGGGAATAATTTGACAAATACATTCCGCCAAAATTCATAGATTGTAACAAATATACACAGAGCAAGATCAACCTAGCGCCTCATTTTTGATATATAGGTTTGGCTGCGTATATATGAACATAAATAAGGGAAAATTTGCTCATCATCTTCATCACAGAACGAATGACAAATCATAGTCGTAAGATAAAGGAACGGGTGAAAAATAATTAACTAAAGCTCAGTATCTAGACTCATATGATGACTCAAAAGGTGACGACACATCGCAAACAAAACAAGAAAGTCTTCAGTAGGAGAAAAATGATATCTGTGGGACGCTTCACATGTGGTTTTCAAGACCTCGCTTCACAAATAGTCATTACAACAGAGAATAGTCAGGCAACACAAATACAACATCCAAGACGTTAAATCACCATCACTCACAACGTTTTTAACTGGATACAAGATGGGTCGCGGAAGCACTAATTTGATGAAGATCACAACCTACAGGTCACAACGCGCTAGCGACTAAGAGCCTCTTACATTAAGCCAGTCAGTTAGAGTCCCAAAAGTAGAGGGTAGGGACGAAAAACGTGGGTTGACAATCACAATATGATTGAAATGTGTTTTCTAAAGCCAGTACCGCAAGGCCACCGGCTATTTTTTTGCAGTTTATCAGCTGATATCCTCTAACGAGTGAAGCTAAATATAGGCCTAGAAAATCAACGACCTTGATGTGATGAACATCCTCAAATTTCGGCGGTCAAGACTCGCATCGTAAAGTACTAGTTCTCACTGTGACCCAACAACTACTACTCTTAAGGCTGAATGAAACGTTTTATTGACGCCAAAGACGCTTCAAGCGATGGAAGATCAGATTTCCATATTTGCAAAATGCATGAAGGATAAAAATAGTCCACACTGTATTACAAACTAAACACTAGTGTCAAAAAGGTTTATAATGATAATGAAATGCTTTGAAACAGCTACAGTCAGTTTGCATCAAAATCCGATGGAGAATGTGCCAGTAAATGTACGAAAGTTGAAAAGACGTGTACGCGCCTATCAAAACAAGCAGGTGGTAAAGTACATGAGGGCAAGTTTGCTTCACCTTAATGACTCACTTCATCGACGAGAAGTTCCGCTTCGACATCGAAACAAAGCCGTGTGAGGTCCGCGCTACTCTGGTCCTGCGGGACACGGCACCAGTGAATAACCCAACCCATATGGTTCTCGATGGGGCTGGTGACAGCTTCCACACGCACTACATCTAGAGTCTGATAACGCGGAAAAACAGCAGGTTAATCAGCGCAACAGTGTTTTACAGAGTTACAGTAAAATGGCAGAGATTAAGAATTCACAATTACATACTTTTCAAAAATATCGCCTAGCAGTTTTAATGAGATTGGAGATTTTGACCTGTCTAGGAAGTCCTAATCGCGGGGTTATCGATTAGAGTTAACAGACAGTAACTGCGTCTCCATTTCGAGACGAGCGGGCAACCTGATCAATACTAACAAGCGAAAGTGGCTGAGCGTTCACATGCGATGATAATTCGGTCGTGCCTAATGTGAAGTCAGCGGCGCAGTGGTAAACACGGTTGCCTCATGAACAGCGTGTTCGTGGTTCAAATCCCGGCAGCGGCGATTATATGCACTACTGATGAGCTCTAATGAGAGCGAAACTCGAGTCCAGTGCTTCTTTTCGAAAGGGGCCAACTGGAAAGTCTATGGGGATGCGACAGCTGCGATCAATTGTGAGTGATGTTCAACTTGAAATATACTCTTCAATCAGAATTAATTATTTGATTCGAAGATGCGTGACCATCAGTGACAGTTGTGTTTACAACAATTTCAGCATACAGGTAGACTATATATCATATGGGATACACCGGTAATCCCGTGTTACTAAATGTAACTTCAATACATGTTGGTAAGCACAGTTTTATGCAAATACTGAAAAAGGCAGCGGCCTCAATAGCGTAAATCAACGGATGCCGATTGTGTTGTGAACAAAACAAGCAATGTTCATGGTAGGAGCGGTAATCAAATTGTACAGTACTTAGTCCTAAGGTTTTCAGCCAAACATTTCGTATAGGTCAATCGAAGATGAAGACGGTCAGTAATTATGTTTCACTTGAGAGTAACTTCCAAAAATTGTTCGAAAAAGTAGTAACGACAAACTCAATCAACATGAGACAGAATTTTCCACCGTGCACGGTGACGAAAAACCGTTCCAAAAAACAACTTTATCATTTGCTAGAAATTAAGAGATACAAGACAAATGAAGGACCGACGGAATCCGAAATAATTCGGGCACTTTACTTCGCTACGGAAGTTGCACGTATATCGGCTAAACGTTTGAAATGAGCCCCAAAACAGAACCAAACCAGTTCACCGTTTTAAATTCATCGGTCAGACATGGCATGAAGCTCGAAGAGCACATCCATCAGCAGAGTAAACAGAATTTCAAGCACCTGTAAAAGTCCCCTGTAACTCAGTGAGTGTTATGTAAGTAAAGCCGGCGATCGCTGTTTCAAACCAAGTCAGCTACATCCGTCTGATTTGTTATCCAGGACAGAAAAGTCTAAAACGTGGTCAACTTCACATGAGACTTAACAGAAAACTAATCAACACCTATCCGGTGGTATGCTGACAGGCAGTCAGACGACGACTACGGATGACAGATAAACAAACAACATGCACTGACAGACAAAAATGGACTGGGAATGGTGGTATCATCTAGCCGAAGCCTGCAACAACATTTCCCGTCTTAGTTCGTCAAAACTTCATTTAACTTCGTAATTAGATCAGTTGATTCAATAGTGACAATATTTCATGATACAAGGATGCTATGGTAAAAAAAACAGTGCTCACGAGAATATGTCGCTCAGACTCCAGACTCACTACACTCACGTAGATATGCCTACATCTCAGTAACGAACATTCGACTTCTGCGTAATATATGCCATTATTCGATTTATGCATGTGTATACGAGCCAGCAAGTCTTTCACAGTTCGGACTATCCTGAGTAGCAACTCTACAATCAGCTTTGTACTCGTCTGGATTCATTCATTAAAGTTAGAGTACATGGAGATCGAAACAGCAACCCCTAGTGTTACAAGCCAACTCACTCATCCGTTCGATCCCATGAGTATCATCTGTTACCCAGTAACCTAAGATTACTGATTGACGGTCTGAGGTATTATCAACAAGGCTTGAAGCTCACATTTCGTCCACAATATCTCTGCTTGAAAAATCCAAACGAGCATCGGCTTGAAAGTAAATATCATGACAAATTTACATTGTAACTTCCTGAATACTGTAACAATTGTTACCTAAAAGCGACATGTCTCTGTTTACACTGACGAGAACAATAAATCGCACACCGCCAGAAACTTGCTTTTGGGAAGACAGAGTCTCTTTTTTCATGAAAATTACTGCGTTGCCTTTAATTCATATGCCTTTGATAGGTTTCGGGATGTGTTACGGCCCAGCCTTGGGATATGAAGACGTCTGTAGCTACTTGGTTCAAGGAAACATTCGGTCGAGATGACGCCAAGGAGGCGATAAGAGTAAAATCACGAAATATAGCTGGCGAAAGAGGCGGTCAATATTGCGGAACTTGTCTGTCATCACACAGTACCCAATGGAATTATGTTGAGTCGAGTGAATTAATGAAGGACACAGAAAATCGCATGACAAATAGTGACTGGATTGAACTAGTATTCAAAAATGTTCGTGAAGGTGATCGGAACCGAGGACCAAAGAATAACAAAATACTTTGTTCATCCTTAGCTTAACGAACGTTCAACCGAAGAATTAACGTAAAAATGCAGTGCGCCCACAGCGATCGTGATGTGCCAGCCAAGCGTGTTTGGTTTATGCTCACTCATCGCAACATGCTAGCCTGCTCATTTTTTGTTCTACCGTGCAAGTCCTTTAGCACAGTTCTATAATGAAGGAACTTCACTTTGCCCCCGATTTTTCTCCATTTATATCAGTGATCATTTCCGAACAGAATTTTCCTTTACCGTTCAGAACCTCGCGTATTCTGAATTCTGCAGACCTGGTGTACGCGACCCTGAAACAGGCATCTTAAATGTAAGTACTGCTCTAGTTTGAAATAAATGCGAGAAGTTGTGTGAAGTGGTCTAACAAGCTAACAAGAGTCCTTACACACTCCTTTTGCGTTTTCGAAGTCAATCGAACAAAATGAAAGCGTGGTGCTTTCAATAGAAACTAAAATCACATTGGAATAGAAATCTACTCACTGTGAACCCGATTCGAATGAACCCAGTGTCGTAATCTTGACCACCCTCTTTGGTAAAAAAGTTCGTGCGTTCCACCAAACAACCGAACACCGATTCCTTTTTATTCGAGTGTGGAGGAATGGCATGTTGACAACGATCAGTAACAAGAAGATACTCTTGTGTGTTCGGATCCGATATCAACAGACCGACCACACGAGAACGACATGAAGGGATAACTAGTAAGGAAGGGATGGTGAGAAAAACACACAAGCATATATTGTAAACTAAAGCATGCAAATTTGGAGAGCATTTACGGACATGGGCGAAAACAAAACACGTCCCCAGAAATCTGACAATCATAGCGGTTTGGTTGAATGCGGATTTCACGGTGAGTCACACGGATCACTTGAATACCGGTTAGCAGTGAAGAAGCAATAAAGAGAGACACTTCACATTCATCGTCCTTACTCTGAGAAAGTAACTACAGATGAAAAAGAACGAGAAGCATTGCCGAAGTAACTTAATATATCAAAAACTAGGGTAAGAAACCAACGTATTACAATGATTTATCGTGAAAACTGAACAACACGAAATTTGACAAAGAACATGCGTCGATGGAAGCAGTAGAGTGAGATTTAAAAAAAATTCTATTGAGGTAACATCTTCAGAGTCGAAACGTGACAACTGTTTTTTTTACTGTGAACGGTAAATGAGAACCATCTCCAGAGCTATCAAAAAAAAAATGGTTCCGAAGGGGTATCACAAACATTAAAAAGCGGCCCGGAGTCATTAAGGTGACAAAACAAACAAGACGCAAGCAGTAAAATAGAACATGTTCTATCGTTGTAGGACATCAATCACAATGAAAGCAGTCAGTGTCACGTTTTGGATAAAACACCGTCAATAAATCCAGAATAGATTGCCTAAGTGGAAAGTCTCTGTAGAGGACTATCTTTGCTGGAGAATAATGAGTCAATTTATGATGTCCCGACCACAAGAAAATAGGAGATTAAATTCACTCTTAAAATTAGGGCATGTGAGATAAATTTTGGGGGTAAACAGCGAGAGAGCGGGTCTTGCATCTTTGATAGCGTCAATTCAAACAATCCAGCTTCGATGGCGATTTATTATACAAACGTCGACTATCAGAGCTTCGTCGCTATAAACCGTGAGTAGAGCATGATGAACAACGTTTATATGAGTATTCGTAGGTCCTCCCTGATCATACGCCAACTCCCTATCCACAGGAAACGGACTACACGAAACCGTTCAAAGTTAAGTACAACTGACGAGCAATTGCAATTATACATTTGGAGATGAGACTTTGATCAGGCTGAAGGTAGAATCAACACGGTGGGAATACGAACTTGAGAATAAGCATCATAACGGAGTTTCCCACATCATCATAGACAGCAATAAATGAGTGGTTCACACTGATGCATAACTGTCACAGGATTGAGTGGCTTTTTCTACCACCAGTTGTACAAACCAACTTGATTCACTGTTGGCTATATTTAGGGTGAGGGATTTCATTGAGCTGAAATGGAATCGTTAAATCATTTTGGTGGTTGAATACTGTTACTTAATAAATCTCCTCTCTACGTGGCCTACACACGACGACTGAGTCACGCCAGTCCCAGAAAATACAATCACGTACAATAAGGAGATACTGTCCCGGAAAATGTATGCGACGGCATGTCAGTTCTGTTATAGCCTGTTAACAATGTGGGGCAGATGAGTGTTCTTCTGGATCTCAAATAAACAATTAGGTAAAGGAGATTATTTTAACTTACATTTTGGCGTTCAAGCAAATAAACCTGATACTAGGGGAAATCTCTAAACGAATTTAGATGACGGAATATGCTGCTTACGGCTTCCTGGAAGACACATATGCAGCGATGAAAAACAGCAAAGGAGGACGGTTACAAACGTGGTCTCAGTGAGATAAAAGTGGAGTCCATCGACTGGCATCCAGTACAAGCAAATCAGTGACAAGGTCAAACTCTCACACAAGGTAGGCAACATCCGCTTTAGGTTAGCTTGTGAATTCGACGCGCTGGTAGGACGCAACTCAGCGGCCTGACCAAGAGACCTTAGATACCACGGCATCGGTGTTATCGGCAAGAAAGTTGATCGTTTTCTCCACCTGTGTGTTACTCATACGCTGGCTGACAGAAACAAGATTCTGGTTGAAGGCGAGCAATATCACGGCGCGAACTCACTCATGAAGCGGTCGCCGCCATTTGCTTGACCATGAGATCATGTGACATTCGCAAAATGCGTATCACGCGAATGAACTGCGGGGCTGAATCTAGCGTAGAAGGTGGGCTGGTAAGGAAGAAGCGGTTAATTCACGTTTTCAATCCTTTTGGTGTGGATCTCCCACTCACCGACACACACGCACGTACAGAGACTGGCGTAGGTTGAAGTGAGCGAAATACCGTGTTTCGAGGACATTTAAGTGTGACAGTTGTTTGTAACAGTTGGCGACGACAGCAAACTTAATCTGGATGGCCCAGATATATGAAGGTGGTATTAGTATGGTCTTAAAAAGGAGGAGATGTATTTTGGTAACTCAAGAACTAGAGATCATTGATGGTTTGTGGTACACTTATAACTACGGATGTGTATGAACCGACCGTACTGATTGGTGAACAAAATCACATCTTTTGTCAGCATATATAGGAGCCATTACCATCGTTCACCACGTAAAACGCGGCAACGAGAGCTAGTTCCCATTATCATAGTCACAATATGTGTCCTAATGAAGTATACGTGCTGAAAGGGCCAATTTACGACCTGATCTAAATCTAATTAGACTTTTGAAATATACTTACATAACGAGTAACCAGCGAGATTTGGAAGAGCGTTTACTGTTGTACAACAGTCTGGACAACACCGTCGCACGATTTTCATACTCAGGCTGCGGTTCTTCTAGATATACCCGTGAAGAAGTCCCAAAACGAGGCCAATTAAGGATGCGCGAGCGCAGAACTCGCGGTCCACCGATAGATCTTTCAACAAACTGCTACCAAAGTAACGTGTTATGAACACGCATACGCGAACATACAATTATATGTTCGCTTACGTTTACTTCCGAAAACATTTGTACTCTGTCACTTTCCAGCAGACGATTAGCATGTATTATTTGCACAAAGCGGGATTCCAAAAGCTGCCTAACTAACCACAGGTTGGCTCTGATGTCAAGACAAAAAGTGGTGAAAATGATAGTGATATTCGCCATTTTTGACAGTTTTATCGGCAAAGTATTGTAAGCAGGAGCCTCTAAAAATAATGAAAATGAGCATTGATGGGCGATGCATACTTTTTGAACAAACATGGAAATATAATTGGCCTTGAGAATCAGAATGTAGCATGAACCGCCATTCGTTAAAAAAAACGTTCGTATAAAAAAGGCTAAGATTAAACGGTAAAGTTGAAAATGGATGTATTCACACTGCCATAGCACACACGTTCAACTGTTGCTACATGATTGATGTTATACGATTATGAGTACCCAACTAATAAGAGACCTAAATTCAAACGTTATCACATTTTGGCATCGGCAGATACGTTTTTTGCATTATTTCACAATGTGATCATATAGCTCGATAATCGTACTGCTAGAAAGAAATAAGAATGTGGATCACACTTCAGTTCGTAATTGATAATTAGCCTCAGGTATGCCACAGCCTGAACTGCTTAATCGATAAGGAATGCACTGTTGTCAAAACTGCGGATGGCGGAGTAGTTTTTGCAAGCGAATAGGATACAGATTGCTCAGACCATAACATGCGCACAGTGTCCACGACTAGTTGTAAGAGGACGGTGATTTTACTCCAATATAAAGGAAATAAATCAATGTTTAGTAAAATCTTCTGGGTACACATCAAATTGTTCTCGCGAGCCAGAGGCAAAAAATCATCTTGAAATATATACATCACATTGACAAGAAATCAGATGTTAATATGTCGCAAAACAGTCTTTGCTCGGAAAATAAGCTAATAACACGTATATGACAAAGACTTTCGGTAAGTAGAAGGATATGCGGTCAACATAGTTCAGAAACATCCTCCAATCATCTTGATTTAAATCAAATCGGTCAGTAAATTTATAGCAAACGTATCAGTCACATTTGGCAACCACAAACGAACGGTGCATCTACGGAAAAGGACGAGCAACCCCACGCAAAAATTGATACAAGCGATGGGCCATCGCATATGAAGTGATAACTAAACAGAAAGCTCCTCGAATTTTCTACATAGATGTGCACACAGGAAAATGATGGATGTATGCGTAAATCTCTACATGAATACAGAGCTGAAAGAACAGCATTCACATTTGACGAAAAAGTCAATTTTTAAGGGTTTGAACAGCAACTGCATAATCATAATTACAAAGACCTCATAAACAATACGATGACCTAAGATTAATTTTCTCTTTACTAGGCTCTAAAGAATCAGATGGCAGGTTTCAGCAATAAAATTAACCCGCAATTTTACCTTTTTTCTTGCAATTCGTCGATTTCTAAGTATCAAACCACTACATTGTTATTGGTTATCTGTTAGTCTGCGCTGTGACATAGATAGTGATGTATTCAGGACAACAGCTTCGATCTACACATACGACTCAAACAGTCCGGTGTGCATGTCCTATTGTTGGTTAATAGACGAACAAATCTGGCAACTCAGTCAGCTGTCTTAGAAATTCTTCACCCGTATGTGGAGTACCCAGGTATTTGGTTCCACTCTCGTTAATAATCAGTCATGAGCATCAAAAACAATATCCCTCATCATAGTCCAACAATAACATCCGGTAGTATATTAGGACCCCAGCCTCTACACGTAATTCTTGTAAGACGCAGAGTTCAAAGTTCTCATGAATTGACGTATCCAGAAGGACAATCATCGTGAAGTAATGGTTGATAATTAAGATGTTTCTCGTATCGTATAGTAGTGTTGACAACTGAAACCTTTTTACAAGTGTTGTATGACAGGTAGTTTCGTTGTTAGCAGTATACTACTCACAAGTAGTATGTTACCCACAGGCGACATTCAGGAACAAAAGAGCAAGCTCTGAACGCCAGGAAGACGACGGATAAGAAGAGACTGTCGGAATAGTGTGGACTCGCTATTCCAGAAGTTTCATCAAGGGAAATGACAACGTACCACCACCCAATGTATGTGAATGCATGTCAGACGTGCAAATGAGGGTTTGATTTTTGACATGATACATACGGGAGTTTGCGAAGTGGACAGATTCGCATGCCAAGCGCCTTTTGCGACCACAAAAGCAGTAAAACCTAGTAACGAAATTCGTGTCAACTATAGCTCCTGAAAATTTGCTATTGTTAGTGAGACATCCCCGATATTAAAGCCAGGATAATAAAGATTTAACAATTAAACATTGGTTAACACCAATATTTTTAGTTCCCACAATTTTGTGGAGGAACCAACTGCAAAGCTAAGTTAACAATTTTAGTAAATATTGTTTTCTGTTGAAGTGGCTGCGTAAATGCTGGATATTCATCATTCCATATGCACACAACAACTTCCTGATTTACATATAAATGCCAACAAACAACCAAGCTTTGAGTGAAAATAAGGCGTCATCAACAAGACAGTTTCCTCATGGCTTCCACTGCCCTACGTCACT
Source organism: Paragonimus heterotremus (assembly GCA_013368495.1). Classification (NCBI taxonomy): domain Eukaryota; kingdom Metazoa; phylum Platyhelminthes; class Trematoda; order Plagiorchiida; family Troglotrematidae; genus Paragonimus; species Paragonimus heterotremus. The sequence continues at coordinate 63,794 of LUCH01001850.1, forward strand.
AAATTCACTCACTTCATAGACAACTCGGCCAAACAACGGCAACATTCACGCCATTAAGATCGATTAGCCACCATCTCACCTAACGTTTCAAGCCATCGACTCTGTGAGTCGCGAGGGCTCCAACCCGGGAAACGAACCCGATCTACAGTGACCAATCCCTTCGTGAACGATTTCATTTGTCTGCGCCAGGTCGTCATCTGTCCACCTCACACCATTCGGCCGCAGCGTGGGCAAACAGTGTTCAGTGTGGCAAACGACTAGGTGGCATCCTTAGTACATGACCTAACCATCTAAGTCTATGCAAGTGTAAGGATCGAACGAAAGAACTCGTTTGACAATCTGCCAAACATGCGCTTCCTAACCATTTCGTTGGTTACTCGTTGGTGCCACCCGATTCCAGCGAGTGAACGCAGATGTCGGTGGTCGAATATATGAAGACGGTTAACATCTTCTATCTTAAGCCACCAAGTTTCGCTACCGTAATGTAAAACAGCCCTAACTGTCGCCCTATATATGCGACCATTAAATAGCACAGTGATACCTCTCTGTCGCTATAGGTGCCCCAGATTAGCGAACATCACCTTAGCCTTGGAGGGACGCGCTTCTATCTCATTCCCTGCACCACCATCACAGCTGATGCAGCTTCCCAGCTGAACAAACTGGTCAGCAATCTCCACGACTTAATTATCAAACAATAGATCCATGTAATTACAGCAATCTTGTAGAAGCATTTTGCATTTCGAGGCTGCAAAGCGCATTCCGAAACATTTAGCAGGACACGAGACAGCCATTAGCGTTGTTAGTGCTGCTTGGAAAGTGTCAAACAGAAACATGCAGTCAGTATAATCAAGATCAGTCAGTCTTCCACCAGGCAGATCCACGACAACATTTTCCGAGTATTGAGGACAGTCTACCACTATTTCGTCTGCGACGAAATTAAACAAGAATGGTGAAAAAGGACAGCCTTGAGGTAGGCCGGTCATGGTGTTCAAATTGTCAGACATTTCACTGTAAACCCTAACCTGACCTGAGGTGTGGGAACAAGGCGCCGACGGTATGTTCACACTTGGTCGGTATGCCCCTGCGGTTGGGCGACTCTAAAAGCGTAGATCGATAAACCGAACCGAATGCACATTTGTATTCAAGAGGTTGTTTGCAGTGCGAATGATGCTTCTTTAGTATTTGGCGGAGAGTGCAAACTTGATCAATACATCGTCATCTAGGGCGGAGCACCGTTTTTTCTTCCCTAATGTTTGCCTCCAGAGTTGCAAGGAACTGACGAACTACAACGGATGCCAGAACCCTCGTAAGTATTAAGGCCAAGATAATTCCTCTGCAGTTTTCGCAAGAGCCCCGAACTCATTTCCTGAATACGGGGGTTATTATCGAGTGACTTCAGAACGGAAAGGATGTACTCCGTTGTCCACACAAGTTGAAACAACCGAGTCAAAGCCTTTACTAACGCCACTCCACTTTTTTGAAAAGTACCAGCACGAGGTCGTCTGAGTCAACAGCCCTTATTACGTTTGAGGGCTGAAATGCAACTTGAGGACCTCAGTCCAAGTAAGTGGTCCGAAATCTACCAAACACGGTTTTACATGACAAGTTCCTGACGACAACACAGTAGACTCAGCAAGCCAGCCAAGTTGACTCTCAAAGTGTTCCGCCCACCACCCTTGTCTGAACTTATGACGGGTGAGTGTGTCAACTGCTCCCCTGAGAGCTTCACTGACAGACGGTCACTTTGGACTAGTAGAACGGGTGTGGTTGAAGAATCCGCTAGTGTCCCCAGAAGCAAAAGCGTTTACCATTCCCCTAATCACATCTAGCAACCAAGCCCCACGGTCGGCGATCGTGCTACTTTCCAGCCTCCTACGGATATCTATCCGTCACTTGCTATATGAACTGCCAGGAGGAATGTTCAGTCTAGCTTCTAACAGCCTCAGGGTTTTCTCTGGAATTAAATATTCGTTTAACCCATGAATCACCGCGCTCAATGCTACAGCACTTGCTACATGAATAGCCTGTAATTTGAGTCCAAACAGCTACTAGGTTCTTCAGGGCATACCTGCCAATTTTCTTTCTAGGCTAATTTGGTACTTATACTTGACCGATGGCATAGCCAGTATCTCAACAGCCAGCCGTTGCCTCGGTCAGGCCGCTGCAGAACAAAAGAACAAAACGGCAATAAACCAACCCGTGAACTGAATTCATGTAGGTGTTCGAATAAGAACGACGGTCCCGCATGGAACCCCTATATCTATAAATAAGAGCTATGTGACCTATCTGAGACCAGGCGTGATTCGGAGAAGGGGGACTCAAACTACTACGATCACACGCATAATATCTAAAGTAAGTGCTGGCTAAGAATAAGTTATGCTCAGCTCACAACTATGACAGTCGCCCGCTATTATCCGAATGATGTGATGCTAACCCAAATCTGTCACCTAAACGAGACTCGGCTTTACCAAGGCGGCCGACCTGGGCGTTCATACCTCCGACTAGAATGACAACGTCAGAATCATGTCGACCGAAGAAGAAGAGCGGCCAAATCTGAACAACAGGCGTCCCTCGTACCGACGTCATTACAATCGGTTGGAACATAAGCTGATACAATGAAAAGATTTCGAAGGTTTTGCGCCTAGAACTGGCCTTAACAGAACCTGCCAAGCGGATGGCACAAAGTCCATAGGAAACCAATCTATCAATGTGGATGCGACCGTCGTGATGAGGACTAAACCAACTCCAGCCTGACCGATAGCGGCAGACATGGAGTCACCCGAAGTGTATAACCAGTGCGGGTGCTATTAGTTCCATACATAGACTACCATCCTGGATTCTAGTTTCCGAAATGTTGCAAAAATCGGCATGCAACGAGTCTAACGTTTGTGCGAGAGCGACCTGTTGACCTACCTATTTTAGAGTGCAAACGTTGAAATCACCTACACTAATTTTCATCCTAGGTTCAAGCAAAAGACGAAGGAGGCCTGAGGCTGGGACTTACCGATACAATGTTACCATATTGAGCCACATCTATTGTAGAACCTGCAGAGTAATCACTAAAAATGGAGATCGAGAGGGATTTGAAAGCTAAATTTGATGACAGTGGAAGAAGAGTCAGTAGTAGTACGTTTTCGGTTATTCACCCTGCTGTATGCAGCTGACACGGTGACCTGGTTTATACTGTGAGACGGCTGATGCGGTATGGAATTATAGTTGTGAATATTCACAGTTGTATGTGGACTGAGATACTGCCAGGACGCCCAGACCTAGACAGGTTTTTTCACCACAGCCTTCCGCTCAAACGCCTATACCGCAAGGCGGCGAATGGGTGGCACTGTGTCAAAACCATTACTTTGTCCGGAAAAAGGTGTCAAACTTCTTTCAACCCCAACCTGAAGAACCAGGAGACTCTGGTTTGTCAGACCTCTACCTATTGGCCTACCTGATATGAATGACTCTGTCGGTGTGATCGTCACAATGTTCGGTTTAGCCCAACAGGTGATCGAGATGCGCAAGCCGTCACACCGTGTCTCGATGTGACGGTGAGTAGAAATGTCTACTTTAGTTGCTGACGCTATATCTACCAAACAATTATTTCAAACATGGAAGGGAAACGAATGGATTTTGAAGTGTGCGACATAGCCACGACAACGGATTTTTCTTTTTACAGCGAGACGCTTTTTGGTCCAACGAACGTATCATGAAAAAGCAATAGTAATCGAAATCTAAACGATCACCCGAATTATATAAATTCATCCAGTTCTCGAAAACAGCCGTTAGCCCAACCATGCTAGAAAAGAAGCACGTGACAACCTATTTCTAATTCAATCAGACCTTCTAATAAACAATGCGTGATGGGACGCTAGAAATAGTCGACTTGAGGTAGCAAATCCGACAACGTAACAGACTGACTCGCCATCAAACACTTAGTGATGAAAATGAAATCCATAAATACACTTAAATTTCGGAAAGAACACCATTCCGTTAGTGGTGACACCTTTTGGTAAAGCGACTGAGTATATCAAAAGCTACTAAACCGGATATCTGTGATAACGTCACGGAGACAAATAATTAAAAATCATGTGTAGACCGCGTAGCCTCCTCAAACATGGATAGACAACTTTGATATCGCCAGTCCCTCACGTACAATGGAAATCGGCCGACCAACTGACCGTACATGTTATAGCAGTATGTATACCAACGAGTTCAAATTTGAGAGAACCGAATGAGTAGGGTTGGGAAGTAGAAGCATTGGGAATTTCATTCGAGCAGACAACCAAACTCGAGTGAAGAACACTCAGTTCAATTACAGCTTGACGCTTTGATCATCGCATACAGTTGTTACGTGCGTTGTAGGCTAGTAAGTTCATTTATGCTATGCATGTGATTGATCGAGTGACAACACGTCTACAGAGAGCCTATTCAACTGTTGGACAAAGCAGCAGTTAATCAACACGCATGGTAAGAAAGGACGTAAGGAATTAAAACCTTTCGCTAAAATGGCATAGTAAGGTGGACTAACGCAACGCTACAAGCATGACGTCAATGGAAGGTGTGAAAAATGTGATTTTTAATAGTGCGTTGACAAAAATCAGAAATGCATTAAATGGTTATCGTATCCGCGCATGCTCTACAGGACAACAGCCCAGACGCTATCAAAAATGCGTTTCATGACACCATCGCCGACCTTCCGAAACAAACTAAACAACTTGGACGTCATCACACCAGTCAGCGGTTTGAATGTATAACTGGATCGTCTTTTTTTCGGGTGAGAAGCGGCTGAGCAGTTTTTAGTATCTGAAACCAACGCATTGAAAATGGACTGCTGCAACTACGCGTGTTTTAACGTTTCTATATTTCGAGCACCGCACTTCAATACACGAAGCACTGTGTCATTTGCAGAATGCCTTGTGCATCAGAGCCATGGATCCAACCACAGCATATAGCAGCCAAATGCGGGTCAAGACACCCTGCAGCGCGTTCTGCAGCGAAACCTGGCCCCTCAGGGTAGAAGACGTGAACCGTCTTCAGGTGTTTGACCACCGATGTCGACGTTCAATCGTTCGTATCCGGTGGCATCAATGAGTAACCAACGAAGTGGTTAGGAAGCGCATGTTTGGCACTGATTGTCAAACGAGTTCTTTCGTTCGATCCTTACACTTGCACAAACTTAGATGGTTAAACCATGTACTACAGTGGGTGCATTCAATGACCCGAAGCAGTGATAACCGTGAGGAAACTGTCTTGCTGATGACGCCTTACTTTCACTTACAGCCCGGTTGTTTGGTTGCAAGATGTAGGCGTCTTTATGTTGTATGTTTGAATATAGACGTAGCCATCTTTAGTAACTAGGTCTCCTCTCCTCTCCCTTTTTTTCTCTCTTCCTAAACAGGATTTGTTTCTTCTTCTTCTTCTTCTTCGTGGTTGTGTGGCAGTTAAGCATCAATATGAACCACTGATGTATTAGTGTCTATGATGATGATGAGCAACCACGTGAACCCGGTTGATGCTGTTATATACCTGTTTCGTTCTATTGTTTGTTCAGGATAACGCACCCATAAATTCAAGATAATTAGCTGGCACTTAAACGAAGAGTGTTCAGAAATTGCTTACCAAGAAAGACTGATTAACAAATTGACCAGTCCGAGCAAGGTGATAGGACCTGACGAACACGGAGAAAAAGTGGCAGTAATTACGAAAACTTACTCAGAGGAGGTACGCTCCAGAGGAGCTAGGTGCGACAGAACTGGGTTTCTGTCACGTCGCATAATTTAATCTGGCTGTGAATATGATGGTGACCACTGAAAATGTGAGCGTGCGCTGACCTAATAGGTCTGCAACGATCGTGAGTAACATATGTGTAACACTCGAGAGTTGAAGAGATTCATTCTGGTTGGGAATAGCAAAATGCTACTTTCCTTGATTTGTGGGTAGTTTGAGGAAGTTGGTGTAGGCGTTACTACATTCTGCTGGAGGTCAACTCAACATATGCCGGGTGGACCAACCTGGCAGAGGAGCTGAGCAACTTGAGAAACAGTACAGCTTGCCTCAAACATGACTATATAGACGACGAGACTTAAGTGATCAGCTAATGTATTCCAGACGGCGTTCCAACGGGAGCAGAAGTGGTCCTAAGGTATAAGTTACTGTGGTGCTTTTCAAGGGCAGGGGCAACCTTCTAGAAGATGCGTATGAGAAATCAAATGACCTCGGCATTGAGTTTGTTTCCGACAGTAAATCGGCGGACGTGGAGGTATTCAGATAATACTGCCATGTTTCGCCTTACTACCGAATACATGCAGACCGTACTGAACAACCTGAATGTCTGGGCTAGTTTGTGCGAAATGCGTCCCGTATGTTCAGTGTTGCGACAGGACTGAGGCATTCTCATGTAGCTTACTGCAAACAGCCTATCTGAAACGGTAGACCATTTCAAGTTATTGGGAAACGCAACGTCTTCAGTTTGTAACGTGGCTTATGAGATACCAGCAAGAATGGCAAAAGAGCTTGTCGCCTGTGCCAATCTACACCGTTTGTAGAGTCGAAAACAAGTCCGGCTGTTGTTGAGAGAAGTATATAATGCTTGTGTACGTTCTATTTTACTCTATGGTTCAGAAAAAGTGACCCGTATACGATGAGTACATCAACAGACGTGTTATGTTTGATCATCCTTATCCGAAAACTGATTAACATCAATTTGGACGACCGCGTGAACAATGCGAACGTACGCCAACGCGTATTTTGGGATGCTCGGTACACACGCACAATCGTCCAAATAATAGTTTCACAGCCTGCTAGGTGTTGAGAACGCTAACAGTTTGATAAACCTGCGTGGTAGACGAGCAACAACATGGTAACGAGATATGAAGATCATGACTATTCCGATAGGTAAAGAATATAGGTGTCACCTGCAAGGTTGGGAACCTCGGGATGACTCAAATCGCTGGTTAGGAATGTTAACCGGAGTACCAACACTACACGACCAACAGCGTGCCAGTATATACTTTGATGCTTCTCAGTGTATATTTTTTCATCATATTCCATGTTACTGGTGTTGTGAGCAGCGGGTTCGTCTCTCAGGCTGGGCACCTAGCTACTCACAGAGTCGATGACTTGAAACGTTAGGTGAACTGGCGGCTAACCGAGCTCAGTGGCGTGAATGTTGTCGTTGTTCGACCGAGTTGTCTGTGAAGTGAGTACACTTAATGACGCGAAGCAGTGATAACCGTGAAGAAGCTGTTTCGTTGATGACGCCTTACTTTCACTCTTATCTCGGCTGCTTGTTCGCAAGATGTAGGTGACTTGTTGCTGAAAGTTTGGATATAGATGTAGCTACCTTTAGTAGTTAGGTCCCTTATCCTGCTCTTATTTTTTAATCCTCTCTTCCCGTAAGGGGTTTGCTTTGCTTTATTCATGGTTGTATGGCAGTTAAGCATCAGTGTGAACCACTGACGTACTGCTGTCTATGAGGAGGAGGAGCAGGATGTGAACGGCGACTCGAAGCACAGTACTTCCTGGTCAGACTTGACCGTTATTAATGAACGAAGAGAACAACTCCGAAACTGTACAGGAGAGATGCAACATCTCTCAAGGATCTCGGCAAACATTTAGTTTGTCTTTATCGGTGACAACGCTGTTACATTTCACAGACCTCTTTGATAGTGTTGTTTAGTCAGAAAAATGAGGCCAGTACTGAGGTAGCACAGCATTAAGGTAAACATTTAATCTTCGTGGTCGCTCATGTTGCAAAAACACACCGAATTCAAGGACTTTACTTCCAGTTTCTGGTTAACAACCTGAGCGAAAGAGAGCAGGAAATTGGGCATTTGGGAACAGTCTCCCAAAAATGATAAAACCTAAGCATGACGTACGACAGATGCAGGATTTATTCCATCGACATAGCATACACGCTTGAATTTACAACAGACTTCAAAGTGGAAAAAAACAGAAGCGAATGACACGGCAGTGGTCATCATTCACAGTTGGATGGTTGGGGTACTGTATATGTGAAGTGAATTTCACACAATTTCGGAACTCGGGTGATGAAAAATAATTCCATTGTGATTTCATGGAGAAACATTCATTATCGGAAAACTCTTTTGCAACCGGTAGTGTGATAAACGAACAACTGATGATTATTGACAGGCCTAAAGTGGAATAGCTCCCAAAGGGCCGAGATTTCCATCAGAAAAACCCAAGTAGTCCTACTCACCAGACATCGGCATAAGTGAGATATGACTGTTCCAGATACAACACACACTGTACGGTAAGTTGCCATCGGCAAGTCTAACGTATCATGGAAAAACAAGCTTAGATATACTTCCAGAATCGCCACTTGCATGTCTCAAGGAAAAAAGAAGAGCAAATGTTAGAAGTTCTATTGGGGAAACGGAACTGTACAAAAAACAAGGTATCCGATGTGGATGAGGTAAGTGACAAAGGTGACCGGACAATGCCTCCAAGTCTGAACATAATCGCCAACGACGTGAAAGATGAATCATCGATACTCACCATAGCTAGCACATGATGAGAGTGAATCGTCCGCTCGTCTGTCATACGAGTACTTTGCCGAATCGTCTGTGAACGGGACATGTGCATCTTGCAGCCGACGGGCCAAGGGGGTTCCGAGCACCGAATTGGTAGGACGTCGGTTTTTAGCACCACCAGCTCCAGATGCACTGGAATTACGTTCAGCAATCGGATCAGGAACACAGAGGCCGGCCCAATGAGACTGAGCACACAACATGTCCCACGAGACGGGTACGCCATACTTTCCGTCAATTAATCCGCGGACCTGTTCAGCTAACGGAAAACGACAGAGAGAGGCTTGACTAGTGTGTCTTATAAATATGAGCATATTAGTACAGAACGATATTCGCGTGTCGATTGTTATGACAAGGTTGTAAGGCAATGGGTTACACTAACCCATTCTGCACAGGTCAAAATGATGTAGGCTCAAAAATAAATCGATCTTATTGATGCTTACTGCATGCTGCATGATGGATTATTGAGAAACGGGTAACCGAGACAATACAAATGTGCAGCCCATACTAGTCAGATCATACATCCCGCAGGTCATCAACTGTTAAGGATAATGGACAATATAAAGAGAAGACGAGGAAGCTGAAGGATCACGTTCATGAAGCAACAAATCTCTCCTGGCTATAATGAATAAGGAAGAGAAGAGCAGCCCACTAGATTGGAGACAGCACAACTATCCGGATCACTGAGGAACAGCATCCAAACATAGTAATAAGTCGTCTGTCGGAAGAAAGTGAGTACACAGAATGCAGATGAGCCTATAGCTGACTAACCAAAAAATAGCATTTCAGCCTTCTTACAGAGTTTATTTTCAATTCACTGTTTTTTTTGTAGAATAAAAAGGCTACGTCGTGGTTGGATTTTTCTGCATGCAGACTTGATAAATCGAAAAAACAGTCTTCGCTACTGCATCTAACCTACACTTACCAGTTCATGTTAAAATCTCTTTCTGTCAAAGCATTGTTAGCAATACCAATACAAGGGAATGATACGACTAAAGTTTGAACGACTGCATTCATACAATTGTATTTAATCCTTGCATGTCTACTGTCACAGATAAACCAGACGGGTATAAATCCAACTGTTTCCTATCAGTTCTAATCCACTGTTGACACATTGACCTGAGCACACTAGAATTAACCATCCCTAGTTATAAAATATGAAGCAAATCGTCATGAATTTTTTGAATAACGTGACTTGAGTAATATCAACGATCTCAATAGGGAGATAATTCTTAGTAAGAAGTACAGAATTCAATCGTCTCTCACAAGGTGGTTGGGTGATTAATTTCAGGATCAGTCCTAATTTACGCATTCAAATAGCAACAGCCGCGAACAATTGTGGGTGATGCTCAACTTGAAATTAACAAAATCCCCGACTACTTATCAGTAATCTAAAAGATCGCCTAGCAGGTTCAATGAGATCAGAGATTTCGACTTGTCTAGGAAGTACTAATCGCGGGGTTATCGGTTAGAGTTAACAGACAGTAACTGTGCCTCCTATCGAGACAATCGGGCAACGTGATCATTACTCACAGGCGAAAGTGGTTGAGCGTTCACATATGATAATTCAGTCGTGCCTACTGTGAGGTCAATGGCGCAGTGGTCAACACGGTTGTCTCATGAAAGCATGGTCGGAGTTTTAGTTCCGGCAGCTGCAGGGAAATGCACAATGCACTAATGAGAACGAAACTCGAGTCTAGTGTTTCTTTTCGAAAGGAGACGACTAGAAGGTCTACGGGATGCGACAGCTGCGATCAACTGGGGGTGATGCTCAAATTGAAACTAAACAAATCCCTGGCTACCCTTTAGCAATCTAAAATAGTCAAATGTCATTACCCGTTTTCATTTTTACCTTACATGAGCCCCATGCCCAGTTCAAAGGACTTTTTTTCCACTGAAGTAGGCAGACGCATTTACCTTCGAACTTCGACAACCAGAGACATTTACCTCACCATGTCCTGCAGAACAATCGAACGGGACTGACTATCCGGCTTAATTCAAGCTGACGACCATTCGATGTGTCCACAAATATTAAAGTTTTATTTTTTCTTCGCAAAGGATTACATTACCAGCAACTACTGCAAATGTAAAACAAATCCGCTCCTAGGTTTCAAGCTATTGAATACGCTCGAACAATTCCTCAACAGGTCTCGCAACATTTGTCTTTCTACCGTGTTGAAATATAGAATGTGTTACACGAAGATGCAATGTTATTAGACCGGTAAATGATGATAACGTTTTAACTAGAGAGAAATGTGAGTTCTGTGCATCATGCCGAAAGCCACTATAAACGTCTTATAACCGAATCCTTCGTTATGTGAACGCACGCGCAATCCAATGGCTCTACAGCCCAGCAGTAATTCCTTTTGGCTTTCTGAACAAAGATGTTGAACAGTTTTTCCAAATCTATGATGCCGTCATCTACCTATTTTTCGTTCCGATTTCAATGCATATAGCATTCACATCCGGTATAAGTAGAAAGCCTGATGCCACTTCGAATGCAACCACTGCGCGCAACAGTAGTCAGAATTAGACATTAAGGTCTTATTCACTGCGTCCTCTGGCTAGGCAAGCCTCTCAGTATCGAGTGAGTCTAGCTGTTGAATCATTACCTCCATGTAAGGTCCCCCAAGAAAACCCTTCATCCTGTTATCTCGTAGGCCACACTTCTGAGTCAGAGGTTTCGGCGGCATAAACGACCGGAAAGTATCAGAAGCTATCGTTCTCCCACCAATGATATCATTCACTCACTACGCTTCCCTCTACCTACTTTGTCCCCAATTTTTCTGCCTTTCCTGTGACCTCGGGTGATAATTGTTTACTAATGCCAAGACAACGGGTAAAAATTGACGCCTTTAATGTCTGCAATCTCCGAAAAAATGGTCAACACGCTGCTCTGACAAGCAATCTCTCGAGTCTGGAGCTTGAATTGTGCTGTCTGTTAGAGACGCCAGTTTATCATTCTAGAATCGTTACTAAACTGAGCTCATCTCTAGACAACTGTCGCCCCAACCGCTTCTCTCTCAGGGTCGCTGGTGACGCCGAAGCTGAATCTCGTGACCAAATGTCACTTTAAAATATGTGAACTGGTCGCGCTCACCCGATCACGTTTCTCATGGGTGCGTTGAATAATATATATTGTTAATATTATTGTGGAACATCCCTTCTTCTGAGGTCGTTGGCCACGCTTCTACAAATCGTTTTAAAGGATTGCTAGGTTCTCATTTATCTAACACACGGTTAGACCCATAACCGATGTACTGAAATGTTGAGAATGTGGGGTATCTGTAGTTCGAGTACCGCATTTTATCACAGGAAGAGGCATTATGTAACATGGATATATCTCTCCGCGCTTCTCAGCTGAGGACACAACTCGGTCATCTAACAGTCACTTACAGGTGACTTCATTCGGTTAAAGACTACCGTGCATTTCGGAGCAACCACCTGGACTCGGATCATGCTTTTGTGTGTGTCCGTTTTGTTTAATCATTTGCCACGAGATCATACGCCGAGGCGCAAGTAGCTGGCATGTGAAGAAGGAGAACGTAAAGAACGCTTGTCGGGAAGCACTGATGGACAAATTTTCCAGTTCCAGTCAACTGAGAGGACCTAACGAACGCTGGGAATAAAACTCAGTAGCTGTGAAATGTTCCGAAGGAGCTGTTCATTTGTGACAGAACCGGATTTCTGTCACACCGAGGAACCTCATGTACAAGTGTCGCTCCATCTCACCTGACCTTGAATATGACGACGACCATCGAGGACCTAAGCACAAGCTGACAAAACGTCTGCGCAAAAACCGTGAGCACTACTTGGTCGGAAAGTCAAGAAAGATGGAACGAAACTTCATATCTGGAAATGGCAGAAAGCCTTGAACTTGGTTGATCGTTAGGCTGATCTTTGGCTGCATTGGCAGTGCATCCGGTGTAAGTGAGGACGTATGTGAAAGAGATGGTTCACTTATCACCAATCAATCACACCAACTTGACAGCTGGACAGAGCATTTTGAGGAACAGTTCCGCTTGCCCCAACCAGATTATTTAAACAACGGGAACTAAATGGTCAGTTATCGAATTCCAAATGGTCTTCAGTTGGAAGCAAAAGTGGTCTAGGAGCTCAAGTTGTTAAAACGTAACAAGCCTCCTGAACCAGATCATTTCTATCCCAATCTTTTCAAGGATAGTGAGGAGAGGTTGATATCAGAGCTGACGAAACTCCTCCAGACTGTTTGGTAAACTTAAAAGGTGCCTCGTGATTAGTGGATATCAACGGTAGTTCCGTTTTCAAAGGGTGCCCGAAGTATATACGACAACCACAAAGGTCTGTCTAATGTCTGCTGCGTCCAAGTTGCTCACCGGCCTCATTTTAGGTCGGCTCACTGAACCTAGAGAAAGCCATATACGTGAAGAACAGGCAGGATTCCGGTCCGGTCATGAGCAAGTTGATCACATTTTCCCCGTGTGATGGACCTTAGGGCACCGAAATTTATATGTGTAGCCCACGGTTGTGACCTTAGTAGACCTAAAGGTTGCTTTCGATTCAGTTGCTCGTAACGTTCTCTGGAACTGCCTTTTCCGCAAGGGAGTCACGATGAAATACGTGAATCTACTGGAATCACCCTGTGCCTATTCTGTAAACAGGGTGAGGGTTTGTGGACAACTGTCTCGGGCGTTCATCACTTCTAGTGGTGCTCGTCAAGGATGTCCGGTTTCGCTCTTACCGTGCAATTCTCTCATAAACGACATTCTGGAAGGTGCGCTTGATGAGCTTGGTAATGAGTCTCTTTCTAGCGCTAGACTGATCGACATGGAGTACGCGGATGACACTGTCTCACTTAGCCCCTCTGCCAAAGACATGCGGACCAGACCATGCTGGACAGGTTGAGCTACCGAGCTGGTTTGCATGGAATGCGCTTTGCACCCTCAAAATGCAATGTGCTACTTCAAGACCGAGGCATTCCCACCCCTACTTTCTTTATCGCAGACAATCCACTCGCGATTGTATATTCTTTCACATACTTGGGTAATACTATCTCGTCCGCCAGTAATATTGTTGATGAGATATCAGTGAGAATAGCAAATATACGAGTTGCGTTTGCAAAACTGAGTCATCTGTGGCGTCGAAGAGAGATCCGGTTGTCGCTGAAATTAAAAGTATATAATGCCTGTGTGTATTTCATTTTGCTCTATGGTTCGGAAACGTGGCCTGTTCACAAGGAAGATGTCAACAGGCTTGCTGTGTTTGACTATCGTTGTATCCGCCAATTAGCCCACATTAAGTGGACTGATCGCATGAGCAATATGGCCGTTCACCGGTGCGTATTCCAGAACGCTCGAGATGCGCGATCAATTGATCAACTAATCGCGTTGCACAGGCTACGATGGTTGGGTCACGTGCTCCGTATGCCAGCTGATCGTCTACCGTACCTCTTGGGTAAAATCGCGTGGTGGTCAATAAGAAACGTGGTCACGAAATATGAAGCCATGGCCGTTCCACTGAGTAAATGGGATGTGTCACTTAACTGGTTGGGGTCCTCATGATCACTCGAATCGCCGGTTAGAAATGCTATTCGAAATGGCAGTGTGCCGCAGTCACTGGTGTAATTGCATTCATAGCGTTTCTAGTTCTTGTGTGTAGTCTTTTTCAAACCCCTTTGGTAACGTTTGTTTTCCCTGGATATTCCACATCTCTGATGAGATAAGCGGCAGCTCGAACAACAGTATCTTCTGGTCAGCCTCGTCGTTGTTAGGATGATGATATTCATTTACGTTTGTCCATTCATCAAAAAGCAGGCAAATGGATACCTTCCAAATTTCTGTAAGATTCTAACCATCCACCTTATTCGGAAGTGCGCCCACCTATTCAACTAGGTCCACTTACAAATCCACGTATGTCCATATTCGTTCTTTCGTTAACTTCGATTAGCACGCTTTCCTATTATATACGACACGTTTACTAAATAATTAACTGTGAACCTGAAGTAACACATTTTAAAACATTGTCTGATGAAGAAGCGGCTGTGTAACTGGTGAATACTCATCCAATGTAGTACATAAGAAACTCCCTAGACTCGAGTTGAATTAAAACGATTTAAGAAGTTCGGCTCATTCAAGGACCGAATATTACTCTCGTATTATGCAACCTTGAAACTCGTTTTTGTAATTAGTTGATACCTCGTCTTAAACTATCTTCGTCCGATATTTACATTTCCACATAGGCCTCTATTCACAAGATATTTGATCTACTTTCTTCAAGTGTACACTGGACACTGGGTATGCAGGTGGAACCATGAGCGCTTCAACACCGGCCGGTAGTGGAAGCACACGAGTGCAAGTGTTCTTCAGCTTTAACCAATGTGGCAGGTTACCCTGGGCACGGGTGCCTCCAAACATGAGACAGACACACCAACCGGTGGCTTTCACGCTCCAGGTCAGTGGTTATATTGTTGATTATACTAACCATATCAGGAATTCACGCTATCTTCATTTTAACTATCTGCTGTGGGACTAGTGATCGTCACATACTGACTAAGGAATAAAACAAAAGTTCCTCTACTGTTGCTGACAAGTACGGATGAGTGTTTGCAAAAAATGGATCCTAGCTGAGGGTCAACATAACAAGCCCCCTCCTACTGGACTAAAGCTCGTCGGAATGGCACACGGTAGTTGAATGGATGTACAAAAACATGTGTACATGAATGTTTCCATACACGTGTAGACTCACCAGACAAATGAGTACAGTCTGGATTCTCTTCCAGGCACCGCTCGAACGCAAGCTCCAGGTCATGTACACGTGGAACAAAGGCACGTACTTCCTGATTGACTAAATTCGTCATCTGTGGAGTGAAAATGTGGACATCAAATGGACCCGTTGGGGGTAAAACTTCTGTGCATAAACAAGAAAACATAACGATCAAAAAGGAAACTAAATAAGGCACATTTCGCACAGCGAGTGAGAAGTCCATTTAGAGTGAATTAGTTCGTACCAGTAGACACGAATAATCTGAGACGGATTTTGGCAAAACAACTCGTTCTCCACGGGAAAAAAAGTAAGAAATAAATTTTATGAAAGGGTCCATACATCAAAATTGCTTTAATGAACTGAGTACATTGAAAACATGGTCTTGAATGAGCATCAGAATTGGAATGAATTATGTAAACACATGAAATCAAACTATTCGATACTGCTGAACGTAACGCTTTCGAAAATTGGACGGCGACTAGAATATACCGTTTGTTTATGGGAAGGACAACGGACAAACAAGTGATGCTTTCTATATGCAGTGGACCTAATTGTTTTGGGCGGAATAACGCGAAAATCAATAGGCAATTACCACAGAATTTCGAGGTACGTTGCAATTAGTTGATATCAACATTCAACAAAGGGAGCAGGTTACCAATACTAATATAGTTAGACATTTATAATGTTCATCAATCGAGACATCCGTACAAAAACCTCGCTGCACAGACGAAACATGCTTGAGAACAGATTCACCTCACCTCATCGTAGGACAGACTGCTCGGTTGTCTAGCACTTGGGCCTTGTAGTGCCGGTATACTGGATGCAGACGCGAGACTTTCTCGTTTTGCAACCTCAGCGACTAGGATGGCCAACAGAGACACGGAACGTTCAGCGTGATCTAAGCCGGTGAGTACCGCGGCCCGTGTGGACCGTTGGATGAGTTGTCTGAGTTTTAGAGCCAATCCCTGCCGACCCGGCAACAAACCATCAGCCAACGAGTGTGCCAAAGCTCGGCTATGGTCGACCAGAAGACGATAGGCAGTATCACGATGCCACCTGGTAATGAGGTCGGTATCTGGAAGATATTGATCACTATGAGATCCAGCGGAATGAAAATGATTCCGGTCACCTTGTAGCTCCATACATTGTATGGTGGGGCAAGCCAGCTTGACGGGTGTGGAAAGCAGATGAGAAAGCATTTAGAGAGGTACTTCAGGCTTAAAGAATGGAATGTCTATAGAAAAGGAAACGTTCTGTTTATTAATGTGAACGTCCGTTTGCCTAGCATAACAGTGAAAAACAGTCACCAGAGTAAGAAATTAGAGTTAGTAACACACCCAAGATTTAGTTCTGAACAAAGTCTATGGAGTTCCTGAGATATTCACTGCAGTGCGTTCGAATGACACCAAGAGGTAAAGTAAGAAATGAAAACATACTGAGGACATCGAAAAGACAGTTGGCTCAAAATATTTCGCCTCAGAAAGCAACTCCTGATCTGATTGATCCGATTCAGTTCGTCAATCCCCGATGAGCCATACACTTGTGAAATCAACAGGAATTCAGGCTAACATCCACTTTTGAAGATGGACTGTAAAAGGTAGTCCCGAAGGTTGCCTATCCAGTTAACTGCCTAAGAACTTTTGAAAATTGGGTGGTCAAAGTCCGGATAGCTTGGCTCACATCATGCATGGTCCAGGTGTCATCCGTTTTTCTAACAAAGATCGAGAGCAACCGTTAAGAGAAACCTACTTATAGGGTCGCGAAACTTGACTACCTTAAACAGAAGACTTTCAGTGAGTGTAGCCCTGACCATCAATATCTCTAAATCAGAAGCGGCGTACAGTGGTAACATTTCCTTAGCAATGGCGTGGTCTGTCGATGTCTTCGGGATAAACGTACTCCACTACTGGTTATTAACCGTAATAGCCTTGCCTCAGAGTTCGTTGCTTTTGACATGTGTTACATCTACCGAACATCGCTTGTCACATGATTATCTGTTAATGTGCGATTGATTAGGCTGGAATTGCCAGACTGGTGATCAGTGTAGGACGTTAAATCTGTTCGAAGTAAGACATATCCAGTTTCTGGGCTGGGGTCCTCTGGTTACTTAGGCTATCCGGCTGGTGTGATTCTATTCAGTGATTGTTACAATCTCCTATTTCCTCCCTTCACTATTATACTATTCATCCCGACAATCGTAACAGCTGCAAGTGACCCAGTAAACGATAAGTACAAAGTAACCCACGGTCCGAGACAAAACTCAATTATTTTTTCTTGGTTGAATACCGACCACATCTGCCCACTTTTTATTATTAGACAAAAAAGCATAAAATTCACTGTTAACGCATCCCATGATTTTGATTTAGTGCCAAAGTGGGATTGTCATAAATGTGATAATGAATAACTCAATTTCAGTGTCAGCAGCTGAACATTATTTAACAACATTCAAGGTTAGATACAAGTGTCGATTGATGCCCTTCAACTGGAAGTACTTTACCTTTTCTTGCCACAGTTCACTAAAGCTTCAATCGTGACGACGTTTTGTGACGGACTGACTAAATCTAATCAGTATCGTTCAATAATTTTTACAGCTGGGTGGTGTAGTTCACTACTGCTACTCTCTGCCTGGTTTACTCGGTACTAACCACTGAAATTAGTGAACAGTGGTCACAGAGCTCAACTAATCTGTCATGAAACACGATCAACGGCTAATCAACCGGTCAACCTGGGAAGTTGTATGGAGCTTGGATAAAGCAGGGGTGGAAAGGCACAAACCTGAGTAGGATAACGATGATTCCTCAACGGCTCTTCAGTAACCGGAATATTAATCGACGGTAATTCCAACGTAGCTAATAAGCACTGGTCACTTGGTTAATGATCAGAATAAACAGGGCGTATATCGTGTCCAGTAATGAAACGATCGAGTGATATGGGCATTAATGAAACATCCCTGTGGACGGGGGTATTTTCATAGAATGATGCAACGAAGTATAATGTGTGGTCAACACGTCTGTCCTAATGAAGGTTTGCGAAATGGATGAAATATGTGAATAGAAGCAGAACTCGAGTGAAAAGGCTACAATCAAGTTCGACTGATGTTTGAAATGCAATTAGATGCGTTCGCATAACGTCTTACTCTGGCCACTTTTTTCGGTGCAATCAAATTCTTCAAGAAGTTCGGTAAACTTCGTTGCACAACAGTCTGATTGGCCTCAGCATCCTGCTCAGTGGTTTCGGACAAATGCTGGCGGCAGAACGGGAGAAATTCTCCGCCATACATTGGTGGAGTCCAGGATGACGTTGTTGCATTGGCATGAATAAACTCGAGCAAAGGAGTGAATGCGTCAGAGTCATACGTAGATGTGACACCCTGTTAAGAAAGAGTGGCGAGCATGGCTAGCAACATACGAAATTTAGAAACTGGAAACTACACAGAAAACAAGGGGCGTTGGCAAACAATAAAGTAGGGCCAAATCGGAATTGAGTATCGGTTTCGAATGAGAGATTGAACAATAGCTAATTTGGCACACTAACAGGTGTTAATCATCTGCTGGCATAGGAACATAAGCCAGATCGAATGGTCTCAATCGTTAAGCTTTTAGTAGCCTGAAAATATCCAGCTTCCATGTGTTTCGCAGACTTTCTTGTAGTTCATTACCTCTGTCTATACGTTTATTACACGATACGAGAGAAGGTAGTATTTGCCCAGCATTACACGTGTGTTAAACCGTCACCACATTGCCTTCTGGTAGTGTCAGTAGCGAGACACTCGTGTGAACCAAGTCCTGACGGGATGGCTAGACTACAACAGTTACACAATGTGACGGTGACCACGATAGCAAGTCTTATCGGCTATCGAGGGTGCTGCATGAAGCGAATCACACACACACATCCCAGCGCCAGGGTGTGCATTTGCCCGCTGTTAGACACGTCTACAGTCCGTTCCATCAAACTTCACCAGTATGATTGCGGTAAACGAACAATGACGGAGTAAGAAAAAAAAAATGCACCTTAGATTATGAGGACAGAAGGATAATTCCCCAAGGAAATATCGTTTCTCCGTGATAAGTTGGAAAGGGACCAACAACAGTGCGAACGAGCATATTGCTAACACATAAGTAAATAAGATAGTGGCCAAGAGTAATTTTCAAAAATAAGCAAAATCACACGTAAGATAATCAAAAGAACTGAGAAGTTGGCTTACGGGTATAAACATAAGTCCACTGCAAACACAACATGAATACAAAGACGATGTGTATTGCCACAGTGTCGTGAACGTGAATGCCTCTGCCGACTGATCGCAAGAAATGAATCCAACAGGACTGCGGGTCAAGAGTCTAGTACATACGATATTATTCAGGTGAGGCGGGATAAGATAACGGGTGTCTAGTAACTATTTTGGTGGGCGTTCGTTCAACGTAACTAGTAGGTATTGCTACATGTGGCCGATGTATGCCAATTCGAAAGCGTGTGAGGAAGTAGGTCACAGGATCCTTGAAGTGGGAGGGGTGGGTGTCTGATTGAACAGCCAACGGCTGGCGCTGTGAAACCATCCGAAAGTCAATTTTTACATACCATGTGTTTCGGTAGTGTAAAAACTGAGTACCAACGAAAGGAACAGTGCAGGCAAGAAGATTTGCGTGGAAAGATGCCCACTACAGTATTAATGGCGGGAGATATTACAAACTGATGTGAATCAAAGATATGTGTACAAAAATATATGTACACGTGAGCTGAGAAGAACAGTAAGTTATGTCAGTTTAAATTCACTAACACAAGCGTGTTTTGACGAATCTTTGTCGAGGAAACATTCTTTACTTATTCATTGAGGCCAAAGCTGTACCAATGATCAGTTTTTGGAAGCCTAATTTGATCTTAGTGAACCCTGGACTAACGCAAACTTGACGCGCCTGCAGCAACAGAACTAGAAAAGTGCACCTACGACTTCAAATCTTCAAAAATTCCGTTCACCCGGCCAACACATACTCATGGAATCCATCAGGCACATCAATCTTAAGGACAATAATATCAGGCTGTAGCGTGATTCAATCCTGAAGTTACCTTCAAATGTAGCAAAGGCAGGGTAAAGGAGTTAGCGTCCGAGTGTTTGGGATTAGTCAGTTTGTTAAGCCTTAGTTCACATGGATTCAATATTCCTGATAATGTCCGAGGATGCGTTCTGTACGCGACCTGCACCGTTCGGCGATATAGAGGTCAATTCTGTATCGGTCACATGAACCATACCCGTATACTAAGTAGAGTTTGCTGATGGCGGATACGTTGATGAGGACAGTAAACACGAGTGATAAATGATTAGAAAGGGACGAAAGATGAAGGAAAGGACGATAGTTTGTCTCTTGTGACAATAAACGCATTGTAGTGTAAAAGACGGAACTTCAACAGTACGACTAAGACAACTGCCAAACAGATCAAGGAAACTGAATACACTGTCGCGAGGAAACAACAATGCATGAAGCACTACGATTCTCCAGTAAATGTGAGAAGCGAACTAATGACGGAGCCATGCGGATCACAAGTTTTGGTTAAGAAAGTTGAATGCAATATAACAAACATGAGTCAGCGAGAACCAGAAGAAATCCATTCGTGATGCATTGATAAACCTGTAATCATAATATCAAAAGCCTCTCACCTACCTGCATTACACACGCTAGGCGTTCCAATCCCATACCGGTATCAACAAATCGCTTTTCCAAGGGTTCCAAGAGATCAATACGAAACGCATCATCTTCGCTCGGTTGAAGACGATGGGTGATAAACACACAGTTCCACAATTCCATCACCTGTGGACTGGATGTGTTTATCAAGCATCGAGCACATCGTAAACCCTCTTGATCACTCAGGCCACGGAAGTCAACATGGATTTCCGTGGACGGGCCACACAATCCAGCACCACTAGATTGTCCGGCACGCCAGAAATTGTGTTCCACGCCGAATGGCAACAGTTTTTGGTCCAGTACACTTAATGAAAGAATACGAAACAATGGCATCAAAATCTCAAGAGTCTGTACAAAGGAATAAGACTGAACTAACTGTACTCAATACGGATGAAAATGACCGCGGACACACACGGGTACTTCAACCTTGAACTAAATCACTTGTTAGCGGTGCCCAAAATACTAATTGTACAATATATTTAGTATGTCCCGGCTGTTTCCACATTCGTTGAGCCAATCAATTCCTTGGTTTCCTGGACAAAACATTATCGTTCCCATTCAAAATGCACCAAGTGGACACTGAAATCAGAATAGTGTCAACCTAAAACGCGATTTAATATAACATTAGTGTACAAGTACAAAGATCAATGCGATGGATGACCTTGCCGAAATGATAACAGTTTACCAAGATCGAGCTGAAAGTTGCTCAGAAGCATGCTTAGATCTTCATCTACATACATATGAAGCGTTCCCCTCTTGTTTGACTTCTTACGGGCTATCCCTTTTGTCATTGCATTGTGGAGGCACTCTGGCAAACACCGACATATATGAACAAACAACAGCAAACTTTGCGTACAGTATTCCGCTTTTGATGGCAAAAAAACATGCAAGTGTATTGGCCATGCAAGCGTGGCATCCCCGGTTGCTCAGGTTGACGGAGACGAACGTTAAAGGGGAGGCGTATTTAGCAGAGTAAGGCACAACAAACGTACAGTGACGTTTCGCATGCCATTCAGAGAAGGTCCACTCATCCAATGTTAACTATAACCCAGTTCGTAGTAAAAAGGTAGCAGTCGGGGCGTTCGAAGAATCTCTTTGCCAACGGTGGATATGAACACCAAAACTTCATCACGTCAACTACTGGGGTGTCTGTACACTACTCACTGTTTCTTTTGAGAATTGAGAACAAGATAACGGTTCTTGTTTTCCTCAGATAATGCTCGATCGTCCAAAATGATCAGCGTAGTTTCCGTAATTATGTGAAGTTGTGAACATCACAGTGATTTGTGTAGGATCTCCCAAGAGAGCTAGGGTAAAGATCTATAACTGCCCCTCAAGGTATGCAGCACAGTGTTCGCGTTAGGTATCGCCTATTTATCCAATACGATAGCCGAAAGCATCATTCCAACGAAAAACCAGTGATTCGAATTTCAATTACAGCGGTTAACAGGCAGAATCATGCCAAAGCTAACGGTGAGAGCAAAGAAATGATCTACAACCGTTCAGAAGAAGGAAAACCATATTGATGTCTTTATCACTCAGCAGAAATCAGCTGTAACACAAAGGTGTTTCTCGGTTAGTCACACACCAGCCATAATACACGACCCAACGGAATAAGACAGATAACCAATCAAACCAGCATTTTAGAAAGATTGGCTGAAGTCGCCATTGCATGTACATCTTGCGACAACATTGTACGACCACAGAATACTACAGGGATTTTTGCTGGAGTCAGCCTTCGAGAGATCAATTTTTGAATCCATAAGTGAGATCAATACGCCACACAAGAAAGAAAAGTTGTTGGATACCCGATATGCCTTAATGAAATAAAGCAGGTAGTCATGAAAATAACTGCGACAAAACCATTCGAGCATCACGAGAGAGTGCACTGTCTTATAATCAAGACAGACGACGCGTGAGTCAGACGCATGTTAGAAAAGCCATCATGTAGTATGAGCCTGCAACAGCCGAAGTTGTTTACATGGGAGGATGTGGGTTCAGCGTTGATATATTAACGGCGAGGAATGGATGAACAAACGTCATCGTCATCATCATCATCATAGAACCCATGAGCCTGACCAAAAGGTACTGTGGCTCGGGCCGCCGCTAACCTCAACAGTGACGTGGCATATCCTAGGAGAAAACGCTACTAAGAAGGTTTAAAATTATTAAAAGAAGACTAAGAGGAAGGATTAGAAATGGTATGGACACAGGCATGCCATTAACTGCTACACACAGCCATCTCGGATAGCGTCTCTAATCAGCGGTTTGAGTGATCACGAGGACCCCATCCAGGCAGGCGCCACTCACCCACTTTGCTCAATGGAGCAGTCAGGGTCTTCATATTTTGTGACCACTTTATTGGTTGATCATCACGCGGTTTTACCCAACTATTGGTAGTCTCAGTATATAGTGTCCGGTAAGGTAAACGATCGGATGACATACGGAGTACGTGACTCAACCATCGCAAGCTGTGCAACGTGATTAGTTGACCAATCGG
>LUCH01001851.1:0-26655 GCA_013368495.1 Paragonimus heterotremus
TTCCATTAGTGGATGGGTTCACTCGCAATGTAGGACTATGGACGGAGCAGTTATAAATCGTTGAATATGCATTACTAAAAAGGTTAACTCGTACGGCATGGCAAATGAATGGACCGACTATAAGCGTTTCAGCATTAAGTTCTTGTTGGCTTTACTCATAATCTAAGACAACTGTTCGGAGCCGTTGTAGGCTTTACTGCGGGAATTGCTCCCCGATGTCGTTTGTTAAGGTGGTCACCTCGTCTTCTTACCAGCATAAGCTTGAATGAATTGCGTCCATGCGACTGACAGTTTCAAATAGTGCAACCTAGACTATGGAACGGTCCTCGCATTTTGATATGGTTTGGTTACCTATGGATATTACATTTTTAAAGTGGGTGTCAGGCAAGAGATGATGGATTTTTTCGGGATATATCATCATGTGCCAGTTACTCAAGACTGGTTCACCTGGGCTGCCCAAGAGTCAGTTCGTATGCCTGATCATCATATAAAGTAGTCACCGTCTGTCATATTTGATCGTATAGAAATGGCATCCCTATACATGGTTCAAATACTTCGTTCCTGTTCAGTTTCGTCGCATACGCAGTAATGGTGGAATTTTTGCAACACGGTCAGGTTAACTGTATTACTGACCTCGGACTACAGTGACTTTAAGGTTTTGTCGTGTTTCCAGTTCTGTGAGACAGGTTTAGTTCCATAATATTCTGCCTTTTGTCTAGTCATCTGCAATGCCTTCAAATGTATGCTTTTTTTAAATTAAGATTGGCACTAACATTAATCTTAGTTTGAACGAAAACTTTTTCTAGATTATACAGAATGATGACTAGAGAAGCTACGTCGAGCATGTGAAATATGGAATCGATCGACTTAAGCAACGAAAATCGTCCGGAAATGCAGTGAGCGTTCACACTGGTAGAGGCTTCATCTGGATTCAGTTAGGGTATGAACAACGTCTGAGAACGTACGACGCGTTCACACTAGTGGAACCTTCACCTGATTGACTTAAGCTATGAACTACGTTCGCGTATCCAGTAGGCATCCGCAGTTGTAGATGCTTCAACCCGAGTCATTTAAACTATGAACGACGTCCGAGGATGCACTGTGCATTCACAGATGTAGACGCTTCAGCTAGATTCACGTAAGCTATGAACCGCGTCCACGTATCCAGTAGGCATCTACAGTTGTAGATGTTTCAACCTGGTTATGCCGTACACGTTCGCAGTATTAGATGCCTCAACCTGATTCACTTAGGCTATTAGCAATGTCCGAGAATGTAGTATGCGTTTACACTTTAGCTGTTTTTTCCAAAAGAGTTCCGTGAACAACATGGAGAACAGACACATGCGATGAGTGTGGGAAACGTGTATTTGAAGTGTTTGAGGTACATGCTCATCATCATTTTCGATTCCGTTGATTATCTCATTGATTGTGATATCATTCTGCACCACGATAGATACTTGGAGTTCTAAACATCAAGTTGTGATTGGCTGATAGGTACACTTACCGGTGATCAGCAGGCAGATTGAGTTAATCTATTCCCGCATATTGTATCATATGAACGACACGCGACATCAATCTATTTGAAACGATGCAGTAGAGTGATTAAAATTTACTCCTAAAGATTCTCAGTGATACCATGACATGACGCCCTTTTCCTACGCCGATCCATATACACCGGTGATGGAAACCATCAGATCATAGCGCCCTATTCAACCATTTCTAGGAGCAACGTTTCGTCTACCATTATCTACCTGAAATCTTACAAACCAACAGAAATAGTATAAATGTCGTATAGATAAGGAAGCTGGAAACATTACCATACATGTTCCACCATCAAATTCGTCGGTATTCTTGTTGAAATTCAATGCAAATTTTGTGTGGTCGTATATTTCCATTTGGGCCATATCTTCAAAACGCCGCAACGTTAAGCGCTCTCGAATCCTAGGATAACGAATTTCGTTTTGAAAATTGCGACGAGCACATTTATCAGGCTTACAGAAGCCAATTAACGCCAAAATGTAAGGAACATTTTTCGTCACCGAACCAATACTTTTGGGACTTGATCTGTGTATTTAAACTTTCCCATTAACGCTGTTTATCTACCATTCATATACTGTAGGTACTTTGACTGAAAATTCTATTTTAAAATATCCAAAATTATTTAAAAAATGAGAATTCGCGCCAAAATGACCGTTGTGCTTTTTGAACGACCTTCGAACCGAATCTCGAAAAAACAGGTAATTGCCTTATGGATAGCTTAGTTCCCATGTTTTAACAATGTTTCATTCGACGGGAATATAATAACGTTTTCCTGCTTTATCACATTCAAATGTTAGTCAAACCATATCGTTCCACATGTATGAGATATTTTTTCATCATATTCCACTATCAACTTTCCGAAATGACATGGTATGAAACTTTCGTTTATCTTTTTCATCAATCCCCATGCCACTGAACTACCGCACATTCTCAGCTTACTTCCTCAAAGGATTAAAACAAAACGATGCCGTAGCCACAGAATTCTAGATTTTAATAAACCGCAAAATTCCACAAAATTACAACAACATTGGTGGCAAAATAAAATGGACAGTTATTGCTGTGATGCCGATCAACTGATTTTTCACTATAACTGTATCCTAGTTGCAGGCATAAATGAGTGTCCATTCTTTGGCAAGCAGCTTCAACCTCAGTCACTTGGTAAGTACACGTTTCGTATCCTTATTTTTCTCAGTTCTCTTTACTTCATCCGTTGTTCGCACTTCACCAGCGGTTGTGAGAAGCAGGTCCCGCACATTAGCTACAACGGATGTCGAATTAGAACGGTCCGCTGACAGTGTACCGCTTGCACACGGGCCGAAGAAAACGCGAATCAACATCACCTGAACGATTATCCTGTGGATACGACTGAATGAAGTAAGTTCCTGCGTATATGCGTACAGAGCTTTCTTGCAGATTTCAGAGGTGATGAACGACATGATGATAAAGACTCCATCTGATACACGGTTACAATCATTTGAGGGGACATATAACACGTTAAAACCAAAGAAAATATTCTGTGCTGAATTTAAGCGGAGGTAGTATGTACATTTTTCTACAATATTCCAACGCTTAATTCACGTTTCTATCCCCACGTTTTCGTCCCAAGTGACAGCACTCTTCCGCCTTCATGTTTCAGCACAAGGTGCAGTTTGTAAGACAGATGGACAGAGCAGTTGTAAGTGTCTAAGCATGAGGTACAGTTTGGCATAACCCGTAAGGTCGGACGATTGGACGGAGCAGTGATCACCAATCAATAAGTGAAGTCTTCTTTCAAGCTAGAAGGGTTTTCAGTGTCATTTATTCAGCAGGTCACCTCGTCCCCGCTCCAGCGTACGTCATGATTCCATTCAAAAATTCACAGCAGTGGTAGCAACCAATCAAAAAAGGGAGTTGGCCCGGGGTCGGACCGTGTCTGGCCTCCAGTCAGACCGGATCCGGCCTGCACCAAAAACCGGAGTCGGTTCGACTCCGGTTTGGCCAGACAGGCAGTCGGCCAACGAAAAATTTTGCCAGCACTCTGTTTACTGAATTTTACGATGCCTATTATCACGACCGTTCCCTTAGTGGTCCTTGAGCGCCTAATATACCCAACCACGATGTGAGCTACCGTCTGCTTTCAACAACCGAGCGACGAAATTCGTAAATCTTGGAGTTATTGAAAAAACCGTTGGGATCAACGGAAGTCAACAGAAGCTACCACGTATGAAAAAGCATCCCGTTATTCATCAAAATCTGCAAGAGCTTGACATTCAATCCATGCTTTGAAACGTGCAAAAGAAACAAGTTTTTGGTATCCATTAGAAGTGGAATGTCTCGGCTGGTAGGCAAGATACAACAATAACCTATTCAGACAATCTGATAGAGAACATACAGTTGTTTCATCCATGTTCCATTCATGAATGCATCCGGAATGATGTAGGAGATTCCATTGAACTTGTGCAACTTCCACTTCCTGTAAAATACAAGTTTCTAGCGAATCACGTGTAATTTATGTAATTAAACCACCTTTAATAAGGCCAGAGTACGGAAACTGATGTGATGAAATTAATTTAAGGCAGTTACAAATCATTCAACGAAACTGTTAGTTACCACAGATCGCAAGCGGTGCACCACAGCCGTACTCACCACGCACGAAAAAAGTGAAACTGTTAGTGCGCGTTTAATGGAGGCACAGATTAAAACAACGATGCACAAAATGGTGATAATCATGAGCGCGTTAGGATTAAAAGCCATGAATATGATATCGTGTTTTAGAACTTTTTAACAACCCGTTTGAATACCATAAAGAGCGTGGTTACTACCAGTTATTATTCTCATCTGATTCGCCTACTGTGTGGCCAAACGTTGGCCAGCTGTTGGCCAACGCTTCGGAGTCGGTCATGTGTTTGCTGGAAACTAATGACCCAAGCCAGCACATGGGACGCTCATAAGACGGTCGACCGCCTCTTGAGTGCCCTATGAACGTCCGATTTTGGGGGATTATTTAATTCGTCTCATACGCAGCGTGCTAAGAAGCTACCCAACAATTAATATCATAACAGTGCTCGTCACCGCTGCCTCAGCTACGGAATTGATCAATTTTGTAACAGTTTTTATTTTGTTCTTATCGGCATTATAGGGTGTTGCGCGGCAGTTTGAAATTTTGACCGGACGAAGCTGGTGAATTGTCGGTTGATTAGCGTTCTATTGCTTCGTGAGTTGCTTTAACGCAGCAGTAACGCCAAAGGAGACTACAATGATTCATGACAATTTGGATATTTTTAACAGTGAAATACAAGGAATTTATTTGTTCATCATGTCCAGATGGTAACGTTGTTGTATCCGCTCTTGGAGAAAAATGTATTGTTCGGCTACTGTTTATGACTAGAGGAGTGGTTGTGGAGCCTGCCTAGAAGGAATGCCTTATGGTTGTTGGATTTCACTTTTGCCTTATCTCGACTGTTTATAAAGATATGGGGTTTTAAACATCCGTAAAACTTGTATTATTATGGCTCATATTTGACTTTTGTATAAGTTCAGGATGACAGGTTCGGGTTATTCGGTATGAACCGGTAAATATCTACACTTTTGTTGGAATGCTTGAAAAGAATACTGTAAGATTGTTACGTTTCACCTTTGCTCTGTCTGGATTATTTACGAAGATATGGGATTTCAAACCCATCCTTGTAACTTTATCTTGTATCTCATTTATAAGTTGCGTATTCAGTGGCCAAACAAGGCGTGCGAACTTCACGGTTCAACAAACAGGGTCGTCAAGGAAAATGTACGGCGCTGGATACTAAAGGCATGTGAAAGACACGGGATACGACACAGAAAAGCCACTGTTTGAATCACCAGTAAACCTGAGAATGATTTCTCACGTTACATTGTAGATCTCTTATATCCTATTACGATCAAATGAACATGACATTCCTTTATATATGTTTATTTCGTTCCAACGGTGGAATGAACTAAGGTGAATGAGACACAGCATTGTATAGCCATTAGTGGACATAGTATGCCCGCCTGGGACACTCAGGGGTCACTTGGGTATTCTCGTGAGACGGTCGTGATAGCTAGGCTCGGGGGAGTATACTTATTAGTTTTCATGTGCGATAACCGTTCGATTAAGCGTGAATAGATAGTAGAAAAAAGAAAATTATTCACAATATTGTGTGGAAGCCCGGGCTGGTATTTTTGCTGGGCGCAGCCAGCACGACCGTCCCCTGAGTGTCCCATGACCGCACCCCGAGTGCCACCTGAGCGTCCCCTGAGTGTCTCACGGGAGTCCTAACTGTGAACTTTCGGGTCGGACCGACTCCGGTATTTAGTGCAAGCCGGACCCGGTCCGAGTGGTGATCAGACACGGTCCGACTCCGGGCCAGCTCCGTTTTGTTCGCTGGGACGTTTGCTGTCTTTTAAAGCCCGGTACTCATGTTATATCATTGGCTCCATTTTTGAAATTATAACCACGTTTCCCTGCTTAATTACGCCAAAATTTAAATAGGGGCACATGCTTCAACCTCCGTGGCATCGATTCTCATTTTATTCTACCCTCAGTCATCCGAACTAATGTAGAATGCAAATTTTCGTTATTTTTCCATTAATCCCTACGTAAGTGAATTACCGCCTATTCCTTACTTACGTCTTCAGAAGATTGTAACAAACGTTCTGGCAACGGAATTCTCAGATTTCCGGAACTGAAACATATCACAAAATTTTAACAACTTTCGTAGCTTGGAAATATTTTTTAATAAAAGATAACAAAGATTCACGTTCTACCGATTACACACAGCTCCAGTCAGCTGGAACATTATGTGAACAGTATCAGGACGTCAAAGCTGTTGTGAGAGATGAATGGACGACTTATACGCTAACAATATCAGATGGCCGGAAGGTTAACAGGGACTGATTACATGAAGCGGCCGAAACCTTCTGTTGACTTGAAATCTGTTAATATTCTGTTGAAGGTATTACTGGACATGCTTTGCCTATGCTTGGCAAACGTGAACTTTTCCCCACAGATACACAGTCCGTCATTTAAACTTGTCCATTTTTGGTTATTAATTCTGGCTCGTCTATTATTAGTCTTAAGTGCGTGAAGCTTTTGGAGTTTACTTCTGTATGGTCAGTTGGGTTTTCTGACAGTGAAACTTATACTTCTGCATCTGTCTCAGATTTGAATCCAGTTGTTGTAGAAGTACCTGCAATACAGCCGGCGCAGAAAAGAACTCCTGAGAGTTTCAAGGAGAAGCAGACATTCATGGTGTCCGTTGGAGGAGGAGTATCGATTGTCCAGAGGGGTTTTTGGCGGGATGCTACGGTAGTTTTCATTATTTGGTACTTCATTTTGCTAACATTGCTTAACTACTGCATCAAACCACATTGTACATTTTCGTTTGGCTTGAGTAAAGACAACAACACAACACGTTTTCCGGAAAAATCTGCTACACGCGCTTGCTGGTTCTTCCTACGACCCAGTGTAAAACATCCTATTTGTTGGATTAACTTTCAGCTCGGTTACTTCGCATCCTCAGTTACGTTTGGAATAATCCGAATACTTTCTAGCGTCATTGGACGCCCCACAAACATTTTCAATATTTGGTGGGTCCAATCCTTGACTTCACCGGTTATTTTTGTATCGAGAATTATTGTAGTCCACACATCTGTTCCATTACACCACAAGGCCCTGTTCTAGGACCTCTCCAGTTTTCGGTACATATTAACGATCTGGCTAGTTAACCGAACGCGTCTTGCTGCAAATTCACTGACGGTACTAAGATTGCCGGCATTCCGAACCGTTGGGACCCCAAACCAGATTTGATTAAATTGGCCGCATCGTCAGAGGATCCGGATCTTCCAGTTAACCTCGGTAAGTGCATTCATCTAATTAGTGTTGGAAAGGCGGAAGTCCGTTGTTGTACCCCAGGGGCGAGTGAGAACGTGTGGATTATCCAGGTGGATGAAGTAAGAGATCTTGGGAGCCGTTTTGTGCTAACTTTAAACCTGCAGCCCATTGCGCGAGGGGGTCCGAAAGCTGGCCACCACGATGGTTAGTGGTAAGAAAAGTATGGACTGTGTGACCAAACTGAAAAGACTCCAACTTTTTTCTCCGAAGCGTAGACGACGTCGTGGAGACTTACATAGTAAACATGTGGCTGACTCGGCCAAGTTGGCCAAAAGTGGGCCAGGTGTCGAAATGTCTTTTCAACTCCGTTGACCAGCCGAGGATAAGAAGTTTCAGTGACTGGAACACACTTACGGGACCAATGTTATCGCTGAACATTGATTATGAACACCTTAAGAACGGTAAGTTTCACCAATGGATATATGTAGTTTGAGAATTTTCGCGATGCTAGCTCCGAGGTTTACACATCCAAGGTTTCGCCCAGCCTTAAATTAACACGGATCGGAAGTCTCAGTGAGGAAACGGTGAATCTGCAAACAAACTTTATTTATCTTATTTACTCACCGTACACAAGCGGACTTCAACGTAAAGAATAGGGGCGCTAGGGAAATGGACGTGAGAGGACCTTCAGCACAACCACGCGGTAGCTACCAGGGAGGACGAATGTCAACGGAAATTCCAGTTGACCTTCAGGATTCAAATAAGTGTCAGCCTAGTTGGGCGGCGTTCCTAACGGTAGTAGCTAAAACACTATGATCTTAGTGAATGCAGCCTACAATGGTGGAGATGGCGCAGATTCTTTATACAGCTATGAGCAAAACTGCGATATTTACGCCAACCCTTGTAACCTTGATGTTAGTGGTTTGTAGTAGATTTACATTCGCGAGGTAATGTGAACTGACGCGGTGGTACTGGCAAGCCAACTCTCACGCCACAGGCAGTTTAGGATTTTAGGGACGTCGAAGGTGATCTCACTACAGAATAGGCTGTTTTCGTTTATGTGTAAACATTGTCGATCCGGGCTAGTTCGGCAACTGTCATTTGGTTATCATGCGTGTAGCGTAGCGTACTGACGCTATCTTCGCTTACAATCATGTTGGTTGTGTTCATGACTTTTTTGCATATCTATTCGGACGGAATACTATGCCAACTTTTGCAGAGTCGGGCCGACTCGGAGCCAGGGTTGGCGTGTTTTATGGGCAGTCGAGACGTGTAAAATTCTGCGTTGTTTCACCGACGTCGTACCAGAGGTTGTATTCTTAGCCAGAGAAATGGTTCACCTAAGGAGTAACTCGTTGCCCGTGGGCAAGCCACGTTTTGTACGTCTAACAGAGCTGAGTTTTTCATGGGCACGGCCATTAGTCCACGGAACAAACATCTGAGTCTGTGGTACAGGATACTCTGGTCGATTTGTTCAAGAGAAAACTGACGTAATCTTCATATTAATGTGGTATGTTCGTCTGTAGCAAAAATGTAGTTTGAAGCCTGCTTGGTTACGTAGTTGCGAGTGTCAGTGAGTAATTGTCTCATGTTTTCGAATAAGTATGCATACGGTTGCAAATCTGTACGCAATAGGATGCGTGCTCGCGAATACATACGCATACCTGTTCAAAACGGACGGCCAGTAGTCTCGCGGCGCCCAGGTAGAGTAGACGGAACGTGATCGTCGCCAAAGTGTGGTTGCAAAGAATGATTCAGAACCAATCGGAAACACCTGTCGGCAAGGTTCACTCCAGCATCAGCGTCATTTTTCCTCCTTATCCTTAGTTTTAGTCACCCTTGCCGTGTCCATCACTCTGGCAGTGTTCTTCTCTCTACCCACACATCTCACTTTCAGCAACTGTTCTTTAAGGAGTGATTCCACATACAGATACACGATATCTGAACAGGTATGTAATCCGGTGCTGTTAACCACTGGCAGTGTTCTAAGTGTGCTACCTCTAGAAAAAGATGACTATGTGGCCCGGATGTGGTGGTGCAAAAGTGATAGTCTGGTTCTCTCTGGAGTGACCACTACCTTTTTGTTCTCGCTATCCGGGTCAGTAGTCGTAAATGGCGAAATAGGTTAATCAGAAGTCACCCTCCGCCGGCATCTGCCACTCAGAATATCTAGGCGGAGCGAGATGGGCTGAAGTACGTACTCACGGTCACCCTCCCGAAAACTGTAAGAAAACAACAACAACAAAACGACGAAAGCAACCCACACAAAACAGGATGTGTTACAGAGCATGGTTAGGTAGCCCCCTTTCCTTTTCCTGGGAGAGTATTTATCCAACGGAACGTCGCTTCTGTCGAGCACAAGGGCTGTCAAATTTATACTTATACATATATTTTTTTGATTTTTCTCCCCTTGCTTACGCAATAGACTACATCCGCCTTTCCTTGTGTTTTGGGGCTATTGAATCATTGTCTTGGTTGAGCGCTCAATCGCTTAGCTGAAGCGGAGAAGGAAAAGAGATGCGTCAACACCGTCAAACGTAGGCTATAGAGACTCCAAATTTATATGACGAAACGACTATCATACGTGGCAGTCAGGCACAGAGCGAATCGAATGAAACGGTCATATATTGCAGTTGGATGTCACAGCCGATAATGTTGCAGTGGGCATCGGATAGCAACGCGAGAAAACACAGCTCAGATAGCGCACAGGCATCCGACCACAGGACTATACTCTGGTTGGTTGAGTGGATCTATATCACTACCCACCACCATACCTGTTACGACCCCCACCTGATAGAGGAAAACAAGAACAACGCGAAGACAGCGAGCAGTATATCTACCACGAACGAACGTAACGATATTGCGAAACTGCATGAAAATCGTAGCGCAAATATCGGAACACAACTCTGGTAACTTAGAACCCCCAACAAGTAGGGAAAAAGACGGCCTTCAAATGAGCTTTATTGGCTACTCAGCCCGAAGGCAAAATTGTGGTTCACAGCAACTGTATTTATAAGTTTGGGGTGGACATGGACCTGGGGCACGGAATGGACCAATCAGAAGAGAGAGCAACTTCACGGGTGTTCGAGAATTCTGGCGGGCCTTCAAATTCCCAGAAAATGAAGAAACCGTTTTCTTTGGCAAGCGGTGCAAATTTTCGGGAAAAAGTGATTTTTCCCGCCGAAATGGGCCAGTCGATCGATGTGATGCGATGTGTCCTGTTCTTTTCCTTAGCAGACGCGTCTTCTAACGCTGTCCAATGAAATAGGCACTATTTTTGTTAATAATGTCAAGTTACTTGAGGTCGTATCCGTTACAACGAGGCTGCTACACTACTATCTCTAGTCTATCAGCGCCCAACTTAACAGGTGCATGTTGATTTGCATCTAACACAAACAAAATATTACGAACCTTTGTCTCATTGTTATTTATTAGTTACGTTGAGCACGAGGTATTCCGGCTATAACACTAGATCACCTGGTTCATATGAATGCAGGTGTGCCATGCATTTATACATGGCGGTTTGCAGAGGATGTATGCGCCAGTACCCATGAATAGGCACCGGTCAATATGGATGCTGGGACGAATGCAAGAGTGCGTATTGTTGGGTTCTGATGAGCATGGATACATATTTTCAGTCTGCAAGCCGAAGCGTTCTCATGTGCGTGTGACCTATTACGAGTAGTGGTAAGAGTTTTATAGGCTTGTACTCCTGTTGGTGCCCATTACCTGGGTTGTAGCGGGACCGCAAGAGAACAACTTAAATTGAAATCAGGAAACCTGTAGTCGCAGCATTGAAAGCCTGGAATTTATCGGTAAAAGATTCCGGGCACTCTAGCTCCTGGGCGTCACTTGCCTCATGTACTGAACTGAGAAAAGTGAATGACATCACTACAACAACTTGGGCTATCATTTGTGCAGCGACTGCAATTCTCTGTCAGTTTCAAAAATACATAAATGAAGTAACTGACTTAGCTTCGACCCAGAGCTAGCTTCGACGCAGTAGTAATAACAACTGAACTAAACAAAGCAGGTAATTTGTCTCTTGAGCGCAACTGAATAGCTTATTGTCAACAATGTAGTAAAACAACAGTGATGAAAAATAGGCCTAATGACCGTCACTACGGAAAGTTTTCGTTTCTCTTGCGAGGACATGATAAGAGCCGCTGTATGAGGGTTCCAGTGGTCAACGAAGGTCATCCTTATGAAGGAAATTCTGTGTACACGATGAATGTTTAGCTTGCACATGCACAACTGGTGACTGCTCTCTAGGCTGCAGCGGGCGCATCTTCTGTATGGAGTGCGTCAAACGAGCTATGTAGCTGCCGTAATCGTACGGTGTTGAAGGTGAACGTGAGACAAGTTCACCTGGTAGTGTTTAAATCCTCTTTGACCGTGTTACACAGTCCTAACAGTACTAGCTAGAGTGTCTCTTCCCAAGGAGGATTAACGTGGGCCCTAAGAGCGGCTTTCGGCTGACGCTGAAGATGTTCAACCATCCCATTTGCTGCTGGATGATAAGACGTGGTGCGGATGTGCCTGCATCCTGGCGTATTGAAGAGAGCTGTGAAATGTCACTCAAAGTGAGATCCATGATCTGTGGTCATCACTGCTGTACCACCGAACTGTGCCACCCAATGTTCCAGGGAGGCGCTGGTTACCGTTTCTGAGGAGCAGTTAGGTAGCGGTACGGCTGCAGGCCATCTTGTGAGGGGGTTAACACACGTCAGCAGATAAATAGAGCAGTTTGAGGGTGGTTAAATTAAGCGATTATGGTCCCGTACTTCATGGAACCTTACTAAGTGGATGATTACTAGTAGAAAGCGTCAGGAATGAGTGATACAATATGTATTTTCACGAGATGACGAATCGTTTTGACGACACGTACCCCTGAATTGTTCGTCTGAAAGTGGCAGTTCAAGGCATCCAAGGTTATCGAATCTCTAAGGTGGCCGGTTTCCACCCAATCACTCTACCAAGACGTTATAAGGAGTCGACAACTTAAAACCTACCTATCAATTTATTATATTGTCAACGGCTCATCGGCCTGTGTTTTTACGGTAGGCACCTGCTGTCTATTGCATAATTCTTTCCAATACATTGCATGATACGCCTACCAAGTTTGCAGATCGGGAGTGATCCTCTAACATTCTCACTGCACATCGATTCCACGAATGCCTTCTTCCGTTTCATCCACACTAGTGGTTCTGGCTGCGAGTACTCATACAACGTCCATAGAAAAATAACTACCATGGTCATCGGCGTGATTAGGTCTAGCCCATGAGATGTCACCTTACCAGTTCAAAAATTAAGGACATGATTCTTGTTACATGTTTTATCACTTCCTCTGTTGTCTCTGGAGAACTCAACTCACCCAACACACAGAAAGATGTCACGTTGTGTGCATATACATCCGAAACATTTATTGGGAACTTGCTATTTTTCATGTCATCTTTTAGCACTGACACTGCAGAATTGGTGACAGAGTCCAGCGGACATTCGCAGGGTGCTGATTAGTATTACTGCTGCAAGCCAAGAATGCGGATGGCGAGAGAATTATCTATTCAGGAAGGCAACACGTGGGTTATACGTTTGAACAAGACAACAAACAAACACAATCATCTGCTCACGGTATTGGGCCCAGGACGTCATGTTTGCCGCAGACGCCATCGCTCAGTTGTTTTACGTACCGAGAACCATTTCATGCAATAGTGAACTCCGATGTTTCTTATATTTTTCCTGCAGCTACTTCAACGTCAAAATATGTGCTCCGGCCCCACTACTGAATAGCAGTGGTGTCAACAGTATTGTACGATCGCTCCTACCCACTACACTAATAATTTCACCACAAGTTCTGCTTCCAGTAATACATGGTCATACTTTATCATCAGATTGTACCGGATTTTTTGAGTTTGTTGTGATACGGACACGACCGGGCTGCCTTTCACTGTTTGTATTTCTACGTTATTCATTTTGTAAGTTTAACCTCTCGGTTTTATGCATGTTCCCGCTTTGAACCACGCATCGACAAATTTTGAAGATCGTGATTTATTACTCGCATTGACTTTTCTCTTAGGTCTTTTAGTTTGTAGTTCACACCTTTCTGTGTTACTGAAGATGTTAACTTAATCGAATGTTCGTCAATCCTTCATACCATCTTACTTCTACTGATGATTTTGAGTATATCTGTTCTGCCCCATCAGATTCAACGTTAAAGACCACATTGTAAAATTTGTTTAGCAATTATCTCCGCGACGGTAGAATGTGTTTTTCAATAGTATGTGAAGATACCCGTGCGTGGTTGCATACGTACGATACTGTGCTGTTCTGTTTGATCTCAGGATGGAAATGTTTGAGCTTGTAATTTATTTAGAAAAACTGTAGGTACTTTCAGATGCTAGAGCGTTTCTAAGGTGTTTTCAAACTAAGTACAAATTTATCTAAAAGTATTTATTGGAAAAATGAATAAACAAACAGTGCGATGTATATTCTCGTCTACCTACAAACCACTTAGAAGTGAACTGTTTTTAAGAGTTTGACAGCTTAGCACCAATTTTCTTTTTTAGTTTTTTCCATCGCTACAACCATGTATACCTTGTTTGGGGTGGGGTCGATGCTCCCACCATCGGATTGTGTACCACCTGTCTGTATTGGTTGGAACTTCCTTCCCTGCTAGTCGAAGAAAAGCGTATAGTAAATGGTACGCATTATAGGCAACCACTAGGGCCTCATGTTGACTTTTGTCTTTCTTCGTCTTACTCACTAATAATACTCGATGATCAGGACAAGCGGTTGCAATTGAAAAAGTGATCAACAAAAATCCGTAAATTGTTCCTTCAAGTTGAAAACTCCAGCTCTTTACTTTAATATTCTGTATGTTGAGTCTGCACTAACCGTTTCTGTTCTGCACAACATAAATTGAAGCCATTAAACTGTGGCAAGTTACAGTTTTTTGTTTTGTACGCCACATGCGACCTAATTTCGTCAACTTTCATAATCTAATAACGCATTATTTTTTCTACACACCAAGTTTCCAGCTTATATGCACTATACGACTTCGCTTTAACAGTCCACTGTAATAATGACTATCTTCAATGCGTTGCGGTGTTACTTAGTAGACCGAACTGACATTTTTATTTACGTTGTATTCAAATATCGCATGTACCTGCTAGTCATATTTTCTTTGACGATAGTCTGATCGTAAGTGGTGGTCAAAGATTTACATGACGCCGTCCCTGTTACGTTTGATAATTAAATGTGAGTATTCACGTTCCTTCTCTAAGATTCAGCAGTGAATGAAAGCGGCATCCAACTGCTAGCTTCAATATCAGTTGGAGTAGAAACGCTTTGAAGTGCTTACAAGTGATTACAGATATACATTTTTGCAAAAATCTCATAGTTTGAAGAATCACAGTGTTGTAGCTTGGTATTGTCGTGGATTGAAATGTCAAATAAACTGAAACTTCGTAATCCGTATACTTATACTGGGATGGTAGTAGAACTTAAGTTTCCAAACAATTTCACGTGTTAGACGCGGTCATTACAGGCTGACACGGTTCAATGAAAAAGAGAATGTGTAAGATCGGAGTGTCAGATTCTTTAACGCAATTCCAAATCACGTGCTCTGCAACAGCGGTAGCACCGGATATTGGAAAAAACATTGAATGCAGTAAGTCTTTGGCAAAATTAATAATGTTACAAATATACTCACAGTGGTCTACGGTGGAATCACTCCTACTTCAATTGGAGGATTTTCATCTTAATTTATTGGTTTTACTACGGATTGTTTGTTAGTTAGATCTCACGACGACTTCTGCTATTCCTAGGGAACACCACTGGAAAGCCATCTTACGGACCCATGACGGATTGTCGGACTTGATGTAACAGGTCAAGGAAGAAGAACTGCGACAGTGTTTGGGCTGGTGGTCTCTCATCTCTGACACTAACCAAGACACTTAAGGGATCCCCGCATCTTTCCGATTTACCGTTCGATATTGGATGATATGATGAGTAACGTATGTAATGGATTCCATTCTCATTCCCAACCCGGACAAATCTGACGGTGTGAACTGTGTCTTCTTATTCAAATTCCCAATCTATTAAAGACTTCCCTTTACAAATTCGTTCACGGACACCTGACAGACACATCCACTCGGTTGGCTTGCACATTCCCTGTAAACGTCATACCACGGTCATGATGTTTTGGTCGGATGTGCTGCTCTGTCCCTGCAAAATTATTAACACTACTCGCTCCCCTGTGAACACACTTAGAGCGAACACATGCAGTATGGTTTTCCATGTTTTCACAGTCAACATAGACGTAGACAATGGATTGTATTCGTTTGCACACTGGGTCACCTACCGCACTGGTTGAGAAACTTCGGTTGAAGTCAAAGTACTGTAGGTATTTCGTTCCTAGGCATTAAAACTCTATCGTCGATTATTGTTTCTTCTGGATGCTTGTAAATTTGTCTTAATGTGTCAACGGTCTTTGCCGATTCGGGATGCCTTAATTAACGGGTGCTCAACAATTCCAGTAAAACGGATTCAAAAGTCCGAAAACGCCTGAAACAGCGATGAGAATGATTGAAGTCCATGTGATGCCGTTGACAAAAAAAGACGATAAAACTGTCACCTGAAGGTGAGCGTGAACTAACAGGCTGTTCAGCTAACCACGGTGAGAAGAGTTCGTAGTGCAGCAATCAGAGTGACCACCAATCAACAAAAACGGCTGAGAAATACAATTGGGTCTGGCTGCAGGTGAGGAAAAGTTTTGGTGAATTCACAGTGATAATCATAAGTAAAGTGAAACCCGGGAGTGAAATGCTGTACATGCAGTCCTGATGCAACAGTAATCATGACCTTACATTGCAAGCTGCAAAATAAAGACCGACTTTCCACAAACAAACTGAATACACATTAATGAGTTAAACACTCGACTATGAGTGTCGGACGTATAGAACAGACTTCAGTAATACCAACACCCCCGAAATGTTGTTGTGGCAGCCCATTTCTAGGTAATGAAATACATGTCACAGAATAGCAGCTGTCATCACCAATTTTATGAACGTGTTGGTGAGGCTGTGTGTGATTTTGACATCTTCCATGAACACAGTTGACCTCTTGGTCTACTATCGCAAAAGCTACCACAGTTTCATCCTCATATAGTGATGAACAGCTCATTATCCTTAATAGTGCACCTACCAAGCCAAGTTACATGGATTACGAAGAGTCTTCCGAAGTCACGGGATGAAAGTTTTGTAATTCTTTCTCGTAAACGGCTGGTGCCATACACTAGACAGACTTATTTAAAACTGGAATGGATAATCTGTTCAAAACTGAGGACAAACAGGTCGTCATATATCTTATATCTGGCACCAGGCTGGTGTCATGACAGGTTACAACCGATGTGCTGTGTGTTAACACACACCGATTTAACTGAGAGCTGTCTAATTCAGGTATCCAGTTTGTTTCAATTACGATTATAATGAACTCATCACTTATGACCTATGATTATCAGTTCATATTGCACCCTCTCACACTAACACTTTAGCACGACGAGCTTACTCCCTGCTTGAACTCATCAGGTGTTGGTGGTTTAAACAAAAGTTAACCTGCTTACAGTCCGCGTTAATTGGAAACTTGAAGCGGATTATGTTTGTTCAGACCAAAGGGCTGACCAGTAATCTCAATACCAGTTGTCTAGATCGTTGGTGAACTCAACAACCACGGATTCGATGATTTGGTTAACAGACTTTTAGGTTGGTATCATTTTATGCCTCTCTTTGACTAAGTTGTCTAATAAGTTCTAGGTAGTACAAACCAATCACGATGGAGTACCGATTTGAGAGTAGGCAATGAGAGATATAGAACAATGAACAGTACTTTATTTGATCCATTTACCCGGATATTCTGGTGTGGATTCAGTGCTATTATTGATTTTTTGAATCGTTATTTGGTTCTGATCGTGAACTGGCTTTAACAAACCGTTCATTGAAAAAAACAAAAACTTCATTGAGTACATTTATTCGATTATGTAATAACTTTATCAAGACAATGGCGTTTCAGTCATATAAACTAAAAGTAGAATATCAGATTTACAAAAAATCTTGTGTACAAACAACTTATGTTTAATAATCCAGATAATAAAGATGAACGAAGTTAATTAACAAACTGATACTGAAAAGAAGTCGAGTCTTATGCCGAAAATCACTGTTGCCACTGTTTTTATTTGAGGTAGACTCTTTTCTAGCCGCTGTTTTGACCCATTGTCGTGCAGCGTTTTTATGAGTGTTTCCGTCGCTAGATGAAATATTTGTCAGCTTATGTCCGAAACTGGTTGCATGTTGAACGGATTGGACATTGCTGTTCGGTGATTGGTCCTTCCGTTTTGCAAGATCACTTTGTAAAACAATTCATTTAAAATAAAAAGTGACTTAATTTAAGAAAAAAGCCGGAATATTTAGGATGATTGTGAAAATTAGCACACAAAACCAGATATACATAACCCGGTGTTCTGATATTGAACATCCCTCGGACGTTTGCTTGTATCTAACCTGAGTAGGGTAAATGTGGGCATGGACTACTGTAGGTGCATACATCTATTTAAGCATCAACTCAATGACTAAGACCATGAATACGACTGAGTTATTGAGTCGAACGTTCGGTTTAATTGATAATCATGTTGATGGAATGAACTGCGGACTAACAAAAATACAAGTGGTAGAAAACGGCAAACAGTCGTTTAGATGAGACTGGTAACATGGAGCAGATAATGTTTATTATGGGGGGAATGTCATGTGATCACTATGAGTTGCGTAAAAGATGAACTTGAACTAGAAAATAAAACCGTTAGAAGAATCAAAAAATGTCGGAATCAAAACATTACTGCACAACCAGATCAATAAAGAGGTGAAGAAATGCTTCAAGAGAGTGATAAATTGATGGCCTATTGTTTTTGCAAGTAAATGGCCGAGTTTATTCGGCCA
Organism: Paragonimus heterotremus; assembly: GCA_013368495.1. NCBI lineage: Eukaryota > Metazoa > Platyhelminthes > Trematoda > Plagiorchiida > Troglotrematidae > Paragonimus > Paragonimus heterotremus. The sequence goes on from LUCH01001851.1 coordinate 18,355, forward strand.
GCGGTTAACGTCACAGAAAACTTGAGAAGTTAGGCAAAAGATGTTATAAAATGCGTTCATTTTCTTGATTTTATAACCTATCTCGTGTAAGTGATTTATAATTGCAATTTAACCATTTCTTATTTAGGTTGTACGTGAATATTCCAGAATGTGTTCGATGAAGGACATCGCCAGTCACTGAGATCTACAGGCAACTTATGTTGTTGATTGATAATATAAATGACAGTGAAATATTCGTTTAATATTTGATCTTAATAATCTTAGTATTTGCCGTTTGGACTAATTTCTTACTGAAATAACCAACATCAGAAAACCCCTTTGTATTCTCTTTTCGATAACTTTTAACAGTGTATTGATGTTGTCATTGCCCTACCGAACAGTTATTTACGAATAACACTATTTGACATGGAAAATGCAACACGCAAAGTTTTAGGCGACCTTCAGCAATGTTTTATTCGAAATTCTTAGAACAAACAAACAGAATTGGGTTTCTCAGAATGTTACGTGTAGCCCGTGGATTTAATAAGACCGGCTGGGAGGATTTTATAAACACCATGTTGTGCAACTTAAGGACCAGTCAGTTGGCATTCTGGTTAACAACCGAAGATGATTTCGGCTACTTCGCTGTTGATAAAAGTCACTCAATTTGGTTGAAATTTAGGACAATATATTGTGTGCTTAGCACTCTGTATTTCACGGGTGGATATCCGGAAAAGCGTCGAATGTAAGGCTCGGACTTTTGACTTCATTTGTTTTAAATTCCCTAATCAAATTTGGGGTTCCCAAATGATGCCCAACTTGCTTCTAAAAAGCATTTTCATTTTCAACCAGAGATATAGCTTAATGCCTTTTCTGTTATGGAATATTGTTAACTGATGCCAAGCAAATTATTTGTGCCACATCTGTTTATTGTTGCCCTAGCATCCTCCATATAACTTCAACTTCATTCATAATACCAGCGTTTCAGACAGACCATCGGACTAGTGAACAATAGATCAATTTTTGATTTAAAATGTTTCGTGTTCCATGTTGATGATTTTTGATCTATCTTGGTACAAAAATGTTCAATCACTTCTTTGAAGGTCGCCAATATGTCATTTACAAGCAGTTCATTTTTTGAATTAGTTGATCGATTCAACTTCAAAGTAATAACTAGAAAATGCAGCGCTCTTTTTCCGAATTACCGCTGCTGACAGAATCCTTTAAGTGTCTTAGAGAAACTTCCATTTTTACGGCTTAATGAGTGCCGAGAAACGCAGGTGAATGGACGGTTAATTTAAAAGTAGTGCGTTTGTATAGGTAGTTTATCGAATGAACTCTCGGTATGTAGCCGATATCGTCTTCATTTCTATTAGAATCATTGGATTTTGTCATTTGAACAGAAGTTGAATAGTTTTCGAATTCTTATGACCTAGCAGCTGTCCAGGTCCATTCAAAAAATCGGGTTCAAAAGTGATAGGCACCAGACCGATAGCACAACTGATGCAGCCAATTCAAACGTTACGTCATCGTTTTTCAATCCTCAACTGATCCTAATTTGATAAACAGTTCATCCACCTTGGCAGGAAATTTCACATCAGAGGTGCAAAAATTAACGTGAGAACTGTTGCAAAAGCGGATCAGATCATGGAAGGAGAGATGATGCATTATTTCGTTTATAATTATTTGATACTATCTTTATTGACAGAAGTGACTTAACCAGACATTCTCCTCTGTGATTGTCACAACGATGGACACATATGTTTCACGACTATGTCATTTATTGGGGTATATGTAACTTAGTTGTCTGTCCCGCGGTCCATTCAGTCCTCAAACTTGCAGGTTAGTTTCTACAAACAGATAACCTTTGCACAACAAAACGTTTCCCTTGCTCATATTTGTTCCTTCCAAACACATTTATAACGTTTACTTTGAGAGATTATGCCGAATATTCTGTCCCATCGATCTGTTCAGAGTAAGCGTTAACTAAGGGAATCAGAATATGTCGCCCTCAAAGTTGTCATTGATCAGACGTCTGAGATAGAAAATATCCTTATCAATTTTTGAACGACTGGAGTCGGAATTTTTAGCGTGAGGTTTTAATCTGATAGCTGAGAGTGAGAAAACAGTTGATAACCACAGTGAAGTTGAGTCGATTTTAAATGGTCAACCAAGTTAAGTCCGATGTAGCAAAGTTGGCTGCACCGTGGTGTTAAATAACTTTTAATGGTTTAAACTAGAAGCTTGTTTCGAACATGGAATGTAACAAACACACCCGAAAAAGGGCTTAAACGAAAGGCACGAACTACGATCCATTCTGGGCTGACCGCAATTTTTTCATGGAAGTAGACATTTCTGGCACATTTTTCCAAAGAATACCATCAGACTTCAGTTCTGTTCCAGGTGCAACTTATCCGTAATACAAGTGTTTTTCAGGGCTAAAATTTGAATTCCGGTCCACTGAGACAGCCAAGATGACAGCTGTACCCTTGATTCAACATTTCTCATGTTCGGTTTATTACATTGAAACAATGAGCTACATTTGTTTGTGAGTAGTGCGAATTTGCCAGATCAGTCTTATTAGACTTGTGGCGTCTAACCTGCGAAAACCTCTAGTAGGAATGAGGATCAAAATGAAGTTAGAACCTTTTATTTGACTGGGTTTTATTTGTTCTGGGCTAACAGGCAGTAAAAATATATTGGTTTGGGGTCAATAACGTTTAAGGTAAAACAACTTGGTACACGACAATTTTGCTCAGAATTTCAACCTAACCAATATCCGTCAGATGATGTCACATTCCTATTGATTTAATACACTTTAAGGTGCCTACAACTCAGTAATACAACTTTAAGGCAAATTACTACAACTAGAAGACTGCTCACCACTTAATTTTGTCCACTGAATATCTGTCTTAACTGATTATAAGGAACAGTATTTGTGAATATAATCATTGCTACATCACAAGAGTTATTTCAAGTGAAATTCCTTCAAGTGAACTTAGTAAAGGCCCTTTAAGTATACAAAACGGATGTTTACAGTAAGCCGTATTGCTAGGAAAGACTCAAATATCCATCGTTAGGCTGCTCTTAGTGTTTGCAAGCAGTCCAAGAGTGTTTAGTTCGTCAGTAGTTGTTGGAAATCGACCGCTAATCTTCTGGACCAACTTCGTACTCAGTTATCTTAAAGATGAATATGTTATTGACCCTGAACTAACATATCAGTTTAAAACAGCATGGAGTTGCCTGTACACTTTTCTGACTATCAGTGTTACTATACGGTAGTTTATCCTTTCCTCTGATTTGCAGTTTAATATTGAGTGGGTGTACAGAAACAACTCGGCTCACTTTTAAAAGTGTACAATCGATAAACCGTATGGAATAGTATTTTCGATCGAGTGGGTTAGGCAGATTTACAAAAAGTTCTTTACATGAATAAACTAGGTCATGCCGAATTTCGTTCATCCACACCCACAGGCAAAGAACAGTCATCATTTGACCAGGTCCGATGCGATTAGAATACGTGGAACGGCAAGTAGTCATCAGCACACTAAATGGTGTTAATTATTTGTATTGCGGATTCATGCTATACTCATTAATCTATGTGGCTCCACGAAAGGCTGTTAGGCAGCTTGAGGGTACAGTTTGCAATGTATATGTACCGAATGCTGTTCTACCTTCTACATGGTCTTGTTTTTACCACAACAGCTTGGACATAGTCTTGTAACTAACAATCACGATTCAGCCCTTCTCCAAGACTCTGTGTGTTTCCACTTTACTAGCAGGGGTTAGGGGGATTTAGATTATTCCAAATTGAACACCACTCATACTTGATCGCAGTCTCCACACTCACATATGTCGTTCGACCGGCTCACTTCAAAAAGAGACACTAGACTAGAGTTTCACTCTTATTAAGGTTCGCCAATGGGGCATATCCTCGTCCGGAATGGAAGTTTCACACCGGCTGTCGCGTGTGTGAGAACAGCGTGTTAACCACATGTCACAATCGACATGATGGGATAGACGTATTTAAACACCCAAGCACAGCCTTGTGTGAATAGTGGTCGGCTCACCCGATCACTTCAGAAAGAGACTAGCCAGAACTGCTTCGTTCACTTCATTCGGTCACTTCATGGTCAGAACTGTTCGATTAATGTGAAGTTATTCACTTCATTGAACCGATTGAGCATAGTTTGAGTTTAGTAGAAGTTCAAGGACAGATTATTTCAATTTGAACGCCACCCACACTCGACCGTAGCCTTCTTATTCAGAATATTCACTACGAATTAGCTCCAGTAAGAGCGGAGCTCGAGTTTACTACTATCTTTTGAAGCGGGCTAGCCGAAGGACTTATTTGGATGCGAAGGCTGCAGTCGTCTGAATGACTTTCAGTTCGAAATATTCCATTTTACATGTGTTCATGTGCGTACGTTTGACTGTTTGGTGTGAAATCTTCAATCATGGTAAACAGTCTGCTTATGGAAAGGTGTGATAGATAGTCAAACTGGCTACCTGGGTTGCTCAATCAGGTAATTCCTCTTATGATAACTCAATACCAATCCACTTCGTCATGATATCTGATTAGAACGCGCCAAACATGTCAGAGGGCAGCCTGCGACACTCCACAATTCGAAAAATATTAGCATTAAACAGTAATTCGTTCAACCATTGAGAACATACGGAAGCTTACTACATCTTAAGGATGTCACACCAGAAAGCCAGCAGTTTATTGAAAACTTTCAGAGTGGATTTCTGCCACATATATTTTTGGCATATTTGAGTAACCACGGTATATGAAAAACCCGGCAACCAGTTGATCACACCGACTTAGCCATTGTGAAATAGTCGATAAGGATAATATAATGGTGTGCCGAACACAACACGTCTAACCGCTTGTATTTTTACAGTTTATTCTAATGAATCTGAGGTAATTTTCCGTTTTTCAGATGTCTGAACTGAACGTTAATTAGGGACAACCTACGATTATTGGAGAAACATGACAGACTTACGTTGGATTGAACAGGTCAATCAATATCCACGCATCGTTAAATTTCACATGATGTGGACGAAATTTGGGCACCTCATCTTCGCCTGGCAAATCTGGCGAATTTTCTTCTTTATGGCGATTCCTGTGAAAATGTTATCGTTTTACAGTACTCTGTTCCCAGTAAACTCTAATATCTCGTATAACGTTAAATATGCTTAGTTATGTACAACCGAATGTAAGCAACCCTATAAATATAAACTGTTAGACACATATCACAAACGATTTACTCACAGCTCGTCACAATGAGCTATGGTCAAAAGTGTGGAATGTTTGTTACACAGCAAGAAAAATTAAGTTCACATTTATGATCTTGGGTGTAGTTACACACACTCTGTTCAGAACCTTTCCAACTCTCGCACCGGTAATCCTCCTACAGGACAGATGGGTAAGTGAATGTAAACAGTGTTAGTCGGAAATGTTCACAAGTTTAGAAATAGAAGAGATTTTTGTCTATATTTTTGAACCTATTTTGTGGTCTGATACAAAAATGTGGTGGGTGGCCTGTAAAGATAGAACGCAAAAAGCTGTGACAAACTAGAAATGTAGAAAAAGAGGATAGTCTGCAGGCATTTCAACAGCAAACACTGAAAAAAACGGGTATGTGCATATTTTATGATGTATAGGCTTGGGTTAGGAAGGCGACCAAACACTCTGTAACTCTGGTTGACTTCCGCATGTTCGTCGACCGAATGGAAGCTAACAAATTTAAGCCGATTGAACCATGACCACGTAATGGAATGAACTTGGACACCTGCTAACTATAAAGAAGCTGCGCATATGCTTTCTACTCCGGTGTTTTATTCGAAATAATTCTGTGAAATTGCAATATCCTCTTACAGAAGATCCGTTAGTAAATAGTTTGACCAGGGAATATCTGTGAGTGGGGGTTAAGCCTTTTCCAAGATGTGCAATATTTTCAGAAGTAATCCCATATCACTAGCCTCTTGGAGTAAGCAGTGCTCTCGAAGACCCACTGAAGTAGATTGTTGTGATATTTGCGGAGTTTTGAAAGTAACATTTTTTTTAGAGATGGAGAGAATATTCCACAGTTCTCACTTGGGCATGCAATTGTGATTTAGCTTAGATTGTCGACAGAAGTGAATTATCTGTCTTCCTAGTTGTCGAAGTTAACGGTTCTGGCTTTGTCAAGTGAAAATGAGTAACGTATACTCTGTGGCAAACCTGAGTTATTTTACTCATAATAGTGGATGCTTGTCTACAGACTACTGGTCATTAATGTGCAATTTGTTCTGAAATGTTTTCATATCTCCTGGACTCTTCATAGGTTAGTAAAGTTTTGTGTGGTTAGTTTTGTTACTCCAAGAATAAACAGATATCAGGACTATCAATAAGTGATGTTTGCTGAGCAATGATATTAACAAGGTATTGGTCAGTTAGCTATTTAGTAACTTTGTGGTTCGTCATACATACGGCTTTATACACCCAAATACATCTGAGCAAACAATCCTCGGGAATGTGGTTCCGGACGATCCGAGGAGCGCTGAAGTGATTCACTCACGTAAATGTTTCATGGAATCAAGTTAGACCTACGGTGATTAGGCGACTTCAATTAGATCTTATATACATTCTCTTGGGTTCTCTCTCATTTTCATGGTTAGGGTATTCAACGCGATTGAAAAACAAGACAAAGCAATAATCATATCTGTAATCATCTAATGTTTCATCATTCACCTATTCAATCAAACATAAGTGGAGCTGATCGATATCGCTGTCTGCCTTTATCAGAGCTTACCAAACTAAGCGACAAAGAGACTTGGCTGTTATTCGTCCCGTATATTTTAATAAATGTTCAATACAACTCGTCTATCATGAAAGCCTGCGCTTAAAACGGTGTGCTTTTAAACGGTCCTTTTGCAAGTTTCAACTGTTATTGTTAGCTGTGTAACGGTATTGTCACATTCACTGTAAACCTTTATCAGTTGCTCGTTACCAAAGTATTCCTGCGAAAGACAATACCCCATAAAATGTTATAGCTTGTGTTTATATGTAAAAGAATTAACTGTCAACTACGTCAATCTCACAAGGCCTTCTCCAATTTGTGTTTCTCAAGGGATCGCTGTAAGAAGAAAGACCACACTCATCAAAGTCTCCAATGACGTTTGGTTAATATTCGTAAACCACTTTCATTTACTGTTAAACTCGTGGTAGGTCAGGAGTTCTACTGACACTACTCTATAATCTAATATCTTGTCTATCTAGCACATCCGATTAGCTTGACACTGTTCAACCTCTGATGTACACACTCATTGGTGAAATTCCGGTACACGCAAACGACGCTTATCAAGTCGAAAAGGATGAGTAAAAACGTGGAATGAAATGACACAATTCGCGAGAGGATGATAGAACTTTGGTGATAAATTTGGTAGGATTTCGGGAGTTGACGTTTTTACTACTTTCAATGTAGGTCGCACCTACTAACAATCTGTTGCCATACACCATAATTAAATAACTGTGAACGATCATAAGTCTTACAACATAAGTGCCATTTAGGTAAACTATGCTGTGGTTTATTAGGGATTCCATACTCTACCAATTTCATTTTGAAGGATTCATCAGTCCACTTATCTTCTATCACTATAACCAAAACATTGAAGACCTTGTACATTATCATTAGGAACAATGCTTCCGATTTCTGTTGAGTATGACGACCAACTTTGAACTGGTCAACTGGCCATTCAAGTAGACCAACAGCCTTTAACAAGAGTGTTTATTGATCTATTGTCAGTTTGAAAATCAATAGCACACCTAAGCAAAAAAAAATGAAACGCTTTCGATTTATTTTTGCAGGCCCACAATCTATCAAGCTAACCAGCAGGATAACTGAATGACCCCTGCTTCTATTCAGTTTATCTACAATCCATTATTTTCAATAACATTAAAAAGCTGGCTTGCAATCAAACCCTCATGCTACCTTTCGCCCACACCGTTTTAAATGTACATTTGACACTAATAGGCTAGATTTTCACTCAGTTCCCAAAAGTTTTAACTGTCTCTATCTCCCGTTATGTTATTTCTTGTGTGGTTCCATGAACTGCTTAGAAACCATGCGTAACGTTTAACTTCCATCTCTGGGAATCGCTTAAATTTTCATCGCATACTGTAGTATGTTTTTATATCAACCGGTCTACAAAATGACGGTAGCTATAAACTATTTTTGTATTATTTCCAAATTGAACATCACTTACAATTGATCGCAGCTGTCGCATTCCCATAGGCTTTCCAGTCGGCCCCCTTCTAACAGCAGAAGCACTTGACTC
>LUCH01001851.1:47510-60699 GCA_013368495.1 Paragonimus heterotremus
CCCTGGCGAAAGCAGCCTTAGTGCGTACAAACTAATGACTTTCAGTGTCATATTGACAATGAAAACTAAAAAACACCGAGTGAAATTAAAAGTGAGTGCTTCTTAAATCCTGGACTGAACATGTAGTGTTCTCTTACCATTTCCCACTTAGTGTTAGGAGATTGTTTCATCTAGTGTGTAAAAATGTGGGGGAGCTCGAATCGTCAGTTCATATTCAAATGTTTGCTGATAACATATACCACCGATATAGTAGGTCAGATTTAAGTGATAGTGATTCTCGAATGATCTAGAAGGTAGAAGGTTGGAAGTGGTAATATTTGGAATAGTTAAACCCAATAACCCTCATCAGTACATTGTGTGCCAAAATACTCGTTACATCTAGTTTATAAGCGTTTTTAACAAACTGCTCAACAACTTACGAAAAACCGCATTACTTTATAATATTGAAGCAACATATTATTACTTAGAGTTAACTAGGTAACATGTTCCACCTTACCATTGAGTAAATGCCATTTCCTACTTCTAAAAATTTGAAAGCTACCTCGAATTTTGTGACAACCAAAACAGCGTGGTAAGAACGAACAAGTGATAAACCATTTGTGCAGTGTCGATTTGACGGCTACCAGCAAAAAGTATTAACTTTGCGCCTAGTATTGGTGTGCACATAAATCTTCCTATTTCAACTATACCTACACGTTCGGTTAGGCGCTATTGTCTCCAGACTTTACGATTTTTTTTACAGTTGCGGTCAACACATCTTGTTCTGTGTTCGTTCTTGTGAATATGCTAATTGACGAACAAATCTCATTCCACATCTGCTAATTGATCCGAATAGTATGACAGCACGAACAAGTATCTAAGGGCCACCCTGATGTTTGCTACCAGTTACCCAGCCAGACAGTTGCTGCTTCCGGGGACAGCGAACAAGCCAGCCAGATGAGCAAAAGAATGACCTTGATACCTGCAGTCTATTTACTTGTAACCCACCTTCATTGTCTGCCGTGTAATTTGATCTCCCGAAAGCATTTATGGCATGAATGACACAACTAGACAGTTTGGAACAATTAAGATACCTACGGGTCCACAAAAGCAGACCGTATCATAATTGGTAATCTCACTGAAATTTTATCTGGATTAAACGGTTTCTTCTACTTATTGGCTTATGAACACTGGTTCACTACAATATCAAAAAAAAACATGCTTGTTAAATCGGATAATTCTGAAGCTAAGATTATCCGACTATCCGCTAGCAAGCTTAGTTAGATACCGCTGTGTTTAAAATCTTCGTTCACAGAATGTACACACGGAATAATAGTCAAAAAGCCTAAAAATATATTTTAGAAAATGAAACTTGTTTCATCGTTCGAAGATCGATCGGAAATGATATAACGCATGACAGGTCGTAATATTACTTAACGTTTTCAACGAACACTTCGGACATTGATAAGGTATATAACGTGTTTTCGGGAGATCATTGTCTCCTGACCAAATTTAGATGGTAACCAGCCATCAGTAAAAAAGATATGTAACGCTTGCCCCCGTGGACACTCGGCCGGCATACCCTTCGACGACAGTATGCCTTTAATGTTCGACAGTTTGATTAAATATTCTTTACTGATCTTTGCACTAAAGGACGGATGGATTCAGAAACAATCGTTCTGTCTGATATAAGTTCAGTGATAATTACAAACACGGTTGAAGAGGGGAGAATTTTGCCAAAAACCGTTAGTATGAGCAGGCAGAATCAAACGCATTAACCCATCTACAGAAAGTAGTACAAATGAGCTGCCGGTAGGTCATGGGACCTGTTTAGTCCATTAGTATTAAGTGAGATTTCAAAGTCTCTATCAAAACATGATGGATTTTGGGGTGTTAGAAAATTTGAGCCAACAAGCCTGTTGAACTGAGATTTGATGTTTATCAACCCGAAAAGTGTTCAGTGCAGTATTTTGAAACCTAAAATTTGGCCACGCAACAAGATCTATAATTTACTGAGGATACCACTTTCCTTACAGTTATTGTATCCACATTCAGTCACTCGTTAACCAATATAACTCAGTTCTGTTCGGTGGTTGTATATTTCAAGAGACAACCGCATAATAAGTAATCAGCATTTACTCTACATTGAGCATCTGCAATTCACCTTACTTACAGTTAACTATCATCCCACTTTTCAAACTATTCAGAAACGCAATAACTGTGTCTGCTATTTATGCGATCATTTCTTATGATGCATACATCTCACACTATTTCCGACTCAATTTTTTCTATGTCAGAGAGCCTCTGTAACAAACTCCCAACGGTGAACGGTCTTGAAAGCAATATTGAACAGAAATGATTGTGAATGACAAAATCTGAGTGGTTTTTCAATGAAGGCTCAGCATAACACAGACGTCCACAGCTCGCCAAGATTTGGTAGGATTTATGTTGTGGTGGTTGGTATGCCGATCTTCAAAACAGCGTAGTCTGATTTTGCTATGGCATTACTTGATTGCATTCTCACTGGACTGTCTTTGCTGACTGATTTCAACTGTAGACGGCAGATTCTGAGTGAGGTCTCACTGGAGGTTATTGTCAGTGCATAACGCCGACAAGAACTTCACTTTTTTTTGCACTAGAAGAAATAAAAGACTGATAGACTTGAACCAGTGACACAGACATTGTGACTGTATATCTTATGTACATTATCAGCCGAGTTACAAAAACACGCGTGAAACTAGGAACTCTCATATTTGAACTGGGTTGCATTCGTATTCCACTGTGCCATATGAAGTCCAATAAATCATAAGTAGGATGAAATGCTTCAGCGGAATTTTCTCAGGCAAATCAGACTTCAGTTCAACAGATTTATCATCACCAATTAGAAATGAATGACTGTAGAGCAAGCTTTTAGCACAATGCCTTTTCTAATGGGACCTAAGATGTACTACTTAGCGGTCATAACAGCCAACCCGACAAATTAGACTGCCGAAGTTAAAACTTCGGCCAGTTTAACCACAGATACCGCTGGAAAGTCCTCTTGATAATGTTTATTGTTATACCAAAAGTAATATGGTCAAGTAGAAATGTAATGTACATGAAAGCAATGAGTTGATTTTGATGCAATAGCAGACTTATTTTCAACGGCTTACTTATTTGACCAAATACATTTGCATTGCCATTTTTTAGAACAATCATTATTCGGACAAACAGAAAAACTTTTGATTTATAAGAATAGTCAAACCAGTATCATCTAAAGGCCAGCACACTAACCGTGCAATAGATCGAAAGAAATTGGGAGCGAGAAATTTTGGTCAAAATGGTTCCAAAGTTCGGGCGCACTGGTCTGAAGTGAACAACGATAACTGATCGAGAAGTTCACATGCTACAGTATGTTTTCTCGATTACTGTGAACAGAAAACACAATATATTTTACAATTTAATGAGCTTTTTAAGCGAAAGTTGGGCGGAACGTGACTAGAAAGTTTCCCTACTGGAAGTGTGCTTAATTATTATAAGACAACAGGGTGACAAACAAAGTTCCACATAAAAAAGATTTCGCAGCTTGTTTGAACAAAGTGGAACAGAACACAGCATAAAATAACTTCACTATTTATTTGTCATTCAAAGCTAGTTTAGCCACAACTTTAGTTCGGTAGAGTGGTCATCGACTGACTTTGATGACCAAATAAAATAATTTAGGAACCGTTGTACAACATTAAGCCTGAGCGTAAAATAGTACTTACGGTGATACATTCCTTCTGGCTGTTGAAGACATCTTTGTTTTCTGTAACAGTCGTCCACAAATCTCTTCGGCTTCTTGTTCGGTTGGTAATTATCCTGGACAGCAATCCACACTTATCATTTAAACATGTTGACAAGGGCCACTGAAACAAGCCAAACCTCGCTTTTGATGTGTATTGCACCTGTGTGTTTACTTCAGTGTGAACACACCTAAGCATTAGAAAAAGGCATATATTATATAATTTCACACCAAGCATGTTATCAGCACAAAGTCAATTTACGAATGATCTTAACCGAGAAAGACAGATTATGTGGTATAGTACGCAGTTTGTCATGAACCACAGTCCCAGATTGACCCACAACCTACATGGAAAGCACACGCTTTTGTCCAACACTTCTGATTGGCTCCCGTCTATCACGGCGGACAAAAACCACGTGTTTTGTCGCAGGTCCGAAAAGGAAAATCAGACCACACACGAACCGTCTTTGTGCCGCTAAGACTGCTGTTTTGTCACGTCTCTGGTTGTTTTTGTTCCTGTATGTGTTAGTATGTGTAAATGTATGCCAGTGTGTACATGTATTTGTGGGTATCACACGCTTCGTCCCCATAAACATGATGTCATTCGATGATGCATTGGAATATTTGTGAGGAAAGCCTTGCTTTATATTTTGTCTGCTCACTTTACCAGTCAGTCTGTTGTAAAAAAATATTTCCCCTCATAACACAGATGCTAGACAGACCATTCCCATTCAAATTCAACAAACATTTTGATTAAATTTAACAAAAGGAAAATTTTACAAGGGGATCATGAAGGGGGTAAACATGGACGGGTAGTTTATGAAGTCAGTCAAAATATTCGGTTTCACAAACCATCCTCTTATTGGAGTGATGTGTAATTTCTACTGTGCAAGGATGAACAGGATACTTCAAATGAAATGTGAGGATGGATATTTGTTAATTTAATAAGGTCACTGAATATATTTTGAAATGTTTATAGAAACCATTTTTGATCAGTTTTTGATGTTGTCAGTTGCTTATAAAAACAAGTTAATTCTGTTGAATACTAAAGGTGTAGAATGATGGTGATGCGGGAACAAAAAATGCTCGAATGGAGACAATGTCCTATGTCTTTCATACTGTGGTTCATCGTAAACCGTACACACCGTTCTACTTAGGTGGGTCAGGTGTATCAGATTAAAGAAGTAATTTTCATAAAATTTTGGATTCACTTTATCCAAGCATTCTTTCCCATACGTTACCTGTCTGTGCACTTGGAGTTACACTGAAGTGTGTATTACCAAATGGCCGAACACAACTCCAAATGACTGATCCGATCAGTGGATGAGATACGCAGCCGAAAGAATGAAGGGAGCGGTTAGTCTAACCAAGATGGTTAGAGGTTTCCTGGCTTTCACGGCAACTTTCAATATTCGGCCATCATAATAAACCTTTGGCCTAACAACTAGTCGACGCTTAGAAAAGCAAAGTTTTGTACGAGGATGGCCGGCTGCCATCTTAGCCGGATATCAATCTGATTGGTAAGCACCTTCTAACGAACAGATTTTGCAAATCAAAGGAAATGAAGGAGCTGTTGTATACTGTTTTTTTCAAGTGAATGCAGATGGACCTGTAGTACTGTTACGAAACCAGCGAGTAAAATGACTACTGGAAGAAAGAACGATGAGAAGCAAATTTAATTCACAGTAAGAAGTCTTTAACTTCCGTCGTACATGATATCAAAATTCAGTATGAGAATTATTACATCATTGGAATATTAAGTTGTGGAAGTGATTCATCAACCAAGAATGGTTAACACAACGACACATGATATTTGGTGGATCTGTTTATGATTTGGTTAACGACTGCGTTCAAATCACGTGTTTTAGCATTCATGTCATCTTCAGTTTTGAATTCCTGTGAGTAGGACATTTCGCCTTGTCATGTTACCAGCTGTGCATAAGATTGTAAGATTATTAAACGCTGCAGCTTCAACAGCCTAAACCTACTTACATAAAGGTTTTCCAAATTGAAATAAAGAATCAGACAGAAATTACAAGTTTTTTGAGGAGTTACTTAATTATGGTCTGTAATGAAGCGTTTCTTCAGATTGGATAATAGCTGCTTACCAAAATTACGTGGACCTATTTAATGCTGACTAGTTCTCCTCATTGAGGTGTCAAATTTTGATCCGTTTGGTGGCCTAAAATTCATGGGTGTTATGTTTCAATGTTGGCGGTTTGAACGTAGTGCACATAGAATAAGTAATGAAATCAAGAGAAGTCAGACTTTTTTTTGTGTAAACATCTTTTTAGTAACAGTTAAAGATCAGATAATTTACGTGTCATTCCTAAATGTTCTTTTGGTAAAACTGCAAGGTACAAATCGCTTCCACAACGTTCAGAGTCCAGAAATAGTTATGTCCCCCATTCACTTCCGCTACGTCGATTGTAGTGATCGAATGGGAAATATGGAATTTGAACTGAGTTCAAGTAAACACAATTGAAGTAGAACGTAATTACATTGATGTCATCATATTATTGTGCCATCTAACTTGAAATGGTTAAAAAGTAAAAGCTAAGGGAACTTCAGTTGCAATGTGGGTAGTTCGTTCGGTTAAATTAACATGTGAAATTAAGGTATGAAACCGATTGCTTACTTGTCACAATGTCAACCTTGAGTGATACGCTGTTGACATAACGGTGGAAAATCAAAAAGCACGGAACATTATGCGGCTTGTTTTTTCACAGGCGGACAGATAAAAAGGGTTTGGATGCTCGAAATAATAACAGGACAGAACCTTGATATCCTTGACTTTATGCTAAGTGAACCCCATGCCAATGTTCAACCGCAATCCAACTTGAGTGACATGGCGACTTTTGGACCTATAGCTTTGCCGATTATTTTGTTTATGTCGAGCAGTTATACGAGAAGTCTCATATGGGTACGTATTCTCTATGTTCCAATGTTAGAGCATGTCTGCCATTGATCAGCGATTTTCTTTTTACGCGGACCACTTACACTTAATAAGCTTCCGATTCCACGTTGTTGAAGGAAGTTGATATTACCCAGTAAATATGTTTAGTCTATGAAAACCATCAATTTGAGAATGCATTCACAAGAACTGTGGGATGAACAAAGAAACATGTAATTTCAGTAGCAAACAATGGAGGCTGTGGGTTCAAACTTGATGTTCAGTACACTTGATTGGTTCAACCATAATTGGGCCACAAGAGTGAATACGCGGAAATTCTACGAGACATTGACGCGAAAGTTATCCATAATCAGAAGGTTTATAACGTTAATAACGATATGTATAATCATATTCAACATGTGCATACTCATCAGCAATATGCATATAACAGATAGGTAGCAATGTACCGAATATATGTGAATATCAAAACTGTTTAACAAAATGTTAGGACTTGGTAAAACTTTGAGAGCACAATGGAGAGGATTTGGATTGTTGTGGATCACTGATTGAGCCAATGGAAACTTGTGGGTTATGTCAGACGGACTGGTTGATATGCGAATAGTCCATAAGTTATAATTTGTTTGTTAAGTGAATCTATACAAGTAATGTAGTCAAAAAATCCGCTCAGTGGAACCGTGCATTGTTTAGCCTGCGTGGCAGAGCTGGGTCACGATATGTTATTCAATGTGATGTGCAGCAGTGAATAATCATTCATCTTGATGCGTCGCGTAGAAGTGTATGAACAAATCTGACCATTTGTGGCAATGTTTGTGGCTAAGACCGTGTCATACAATGAAATGGGTAATGTGTTCATGGCACCGAAATTAAAGTTACTAACAGAACGAAAACTTTGACTGAGTCGAACATCCCATGCTGAGCGCTGTGTCGGGCGTTTCATATCAGACACTGTGTCGAGCGCACAGTGAACAAACATTGCTGTTCACTGAGGTGGTGTTAACATTCGGGATTGAGGGTAAAAAGTCATGAAACGTCGAACCTCTCAGAGGTATCACAGATGACATGTCAACGCGGTTATATATGTCTGCATGAACATAACGAGTTTAACAGGTTAGTTCTCAAGCATGTCTGTTACGTGTTACATCAAATACATATTTACACGTAACCTCCCATTTTGAGGTCAGACATAAAGGAAGTTTACTGCCCCCATTGGCGGATTTCAATTCATATATTTTCACTTGGTAAGCTGAAAGACATGCACTTTTTCATGGAAAGAACTCAAAGATGAGCTTTGTGAAAATAATAAGGGCGCACAACATTATTTTACGTTAGTGACCGCCTTCTCAATGGAATACCAACACTAATTTAGAAAAATGGAAGGAGAGATGTGACGTACTTTAAAACCAAACCAAGTAGCAAAAAATTACTCTTATGAAACTGTTTAATTCAACATAAAGTTTTGTGGTCCAGATGTTTCAAAGAGTTTGTACACAGCCTAGCTCTTCAAGCCAACAAGTGTCGAGTTCTACCCATCGGAACAGAATACACTGGTAGTATCACCAGCGGGCTTGTTCGTTGAGCGAGATTTTTTTACTCTGGTTTTTCTGGACCGGTTAGAAAACCTAGGCCATCTGAAGCTTTTCTGATCAGCAATTATGATTAGGCTAACTTTTTGGCTTGTTAAATATTATCTTGCCTATTTACTTCAGTGGACGCATTATTTTCCGTATGTAAAATTTATGCGCTTTGTTAAAAGTGACATCTGTTATATGCTTCAAACGTTCGGTCCAAATTTGACAATGAGTTGTATCGTCAGACATGGAGTCCAGATAAGTCCATTATCAACCGATAACCTTACTGTCAAACTGGAACGTCATCGGCAAAGTAACTGTACGGAAAATTACGTTTGTTGACACTGAGTTAATGGAAAATCTGTCCTGTTTAGTCCATACACGATTTACCCGCTGTCGCCCAAATCTTTACTCAGACGTATTACTCCATCGTGTTCACAGGAGATTCATTTAACAGAATATATACCTGAATGGGGTTTTAGAGCATTTTGTTTGTCGCAGAACAGAGTGGATCTGACAACATACACTTTTTAATGATTTCGTGTCTCTCAAACGAGAAGAAGATCCCATTCTCCGTTTTATCAGTCGAGTTTCGAAAATGTATTCTGTGGTCGTAATAGACGAAGAACTAGATATAATCCCTGACTTTTTAAGAGAAAGTGGTTGTCCCAGTTAACCTAAACTTTAGAACACGTTTAGTATCAGGTTAGAAGATGTCCCGTCTACGGCAGAAAATAAAGCCTCACTTGTTTGACTTATATGTAAAAGCGAAATTGCAAAAGTAAGGCTGATCCTCTAATCTGATTGATGCGAACCGCACGGACTCGGCAGCAGCGCCAAGCAACTGGTTAATCACACTTCCGATTGACCCAGAACTCGAAAGACAGGCCCTTTGTTCCCGGAAACTCTATGTTTCTATGCTGATTGTCTTGTTGTACAACGGATTATGTAGACAGCGCGATGACAGGTCAAGAACACCATACAGCGTGAATTCGAGGATAATTCTATGTTTATGGGAATGCCATGGCTGCGATCATTTGTGTGTGATGTACAACTTATATAAACCAGATCTTCTACTAATGACCAGGAATACGGTTTGTCTAAAACTCCAATTTTTTGGTGATTTCCGGGGACCAGGACAAAGGACAGAATGGTAACATTAGGGCCAACTGCTTTGAAGGATATTGTAGTACACATTGAACAAAACCAAAACCCTACTCTTCCAGGACGTCTGTCCTATTCAATCGTTCTGAAAATAACTCAGATGGATGCAGTGCTCCCTACGCGGGGCAGAAATGTTGCCGTTAGCAGACCGTGTGGCACGACGCGTACTAAGTTGGTTGGATACGGCAAATAGACAGGTCTGGTTTATATGCAGAAGCCGATGGACAATATCACGATTCATACACACCGACACACAAAACTCCGGTTGAGCACCGAGTCAGTGTACAAAGTACAGTTTACAAAGCGCTTAACAAAAACTCGTTGTCCGGTTTACCGTTACCGTGGGTATCAAATTTTGCAGTTGATGATCATATATTCAAGACAATCCATTTTGCACCTGTAGTTACCTTGGTCTTCACAATTTTCAACTTTACACATTCTCTTTTTCTTGCTTTTATCTTGGATGTCTTGCTTGCTTATCCTTAAATTTCGCTCGGTGAATCACTGTTCAGTTGCGACCAGTGTTCTGAAAAACGAAGAATGATATGCCGTTTATACTTTTTCTGTTCCGGTTCACTAGTTTGACCAACTTTATGAAATGAGTCTGGCAAAGTCGTCGTGATCAGTAATCAGGGATTGGACACAGTGTCTTCATCTGAACTTCTGAGTCAAGTAACCTCAAAAAGTAACAGGAAACTAATGCGTCTGTTGAATAAGAGTTCATCAGTAGAACGGACCTTTCAAAAACTCGGAAGCAGGCATCCTTTCTCTCATATTGTAAAATATTTGTGAATGAAGCTAGTATTGCTTGATCACACCGACAACAAACGGTAACTGTTCATCCGACCTTCGTCGACAGCCTTATAATAACTTCTGCCGCAAGAAAAAATTCTCCACATTTTCAGACACTCGTTGCTAATTCGTAAATTTTTACATGAGTGAGTGCAAAACTGCTGTTAATTACCGGTTGGTGTATCAGGGACAGTTTAAAAGGGATCCACTTCATAGGTGAAAAACTTCACCTACTACGTCATCTAATAGCAGACTTTCTTTACTGAAACACTGACAAACGATACTTGCTAAAATTGGAGTGTGGATTAGGTAAACTTCAATTTTCAGTTAGAACATATTGAGAAGTAGAGGTTATTCATGTGTGCTGACAGTTTCAAAATGTTTCACCAATAATTTGTTTGGGAGATGTAATACCATACCGGATTAATGTATGAGTAAGTAGCAACCTGTAATGCAAACTTCCTGCTAGTACACTCGTGAAATCATTAGTTATTTGCTGGACTGTCATTTCAGAGTGTTTTATTGTTTTATGCTTACTATAGATTAGTTGTTTATCATAGTTTTAAGGTCACTTCTTCAATTCATCCAACTCTGTGAGCCTGTAAACTCCCTAATCCAAATATAACTATTCTGCCATTTTCTACACACTCTGTATGGCTATGCAATAAAGGTTAGTCAACCCAACTATATTAATGAAGTATTTATATCGAAACCAAATTCGATTATGTCCAAAATGGAACAGCACTTTTATGTAGTATTTGACAATTGCTTCTAGGATTTGATTTCTATTGGTACAAGTGCACTGTATCTGTCGGATTTCTGTCTGGTCCCAATAGATTTTGTTTATGTCTTATTCTTGCCTAGACCGCCATTTTAGTGCTAACCAGCCGTTCGTAAAACAGATGACCACCTGCGCTACGTTTGTATCGTTATCTGAATGGAAAATCAGGGAATTCTAGATATTTGTACAGTTGAATCAGTCAACATTAGTGGGTGGAGACCAATGACCTCTTCAGAATGTACGAACTCCGTTTTGCTTGTGGAAGTTTTCAAAATTTCTGAGCTGAATGCGCTAGGATTAGTACTTCACCCAAAAACAATATTGTTTTCTAAACTCAAGCACCTGTGTAGTTGGGTAGAACGTAGGTAGAAACATCATTTTATTCAAAACTGTCAGTTATGTATGCAAGTTATGGGCTATTTGATACAACCAACACGGCTTGGTTAGCCGTAAGCACGTCCTTCAGTCAAGTGGCTGGAAAGCTCTATGATCACATATGTCAAACTCAACTACGGCTTAGAAAAGTGCAGTCGTTTTTAAGTACACTGACCAGTCACCTGAATGGACTTTACTGGGCTTACATAAATTACCTGTGGCTTATCACTTGATATAGGTAAGTAACTGTACTGAATGTACACGTCCGCTGTTAGCAGAGGGACTTGTTGAGCTGACTGTTGGTACGATCTATCAAAAAAGGTTTTAGGTTATGTTTGAGTACGTGTTGAATCGGTCTACTATGATCTGATTTTCCTAATCGGTTCAGTGTTGTTATAACTAGCTCTCTAACATAACTGGTTACTTTACTGGGAATCATGCGTCATTTCAAATTGATTTGATCGGAACATACTGGATGCTGTCAGTTTTAGGATTGGTAGGCCATTTTGGAATAAAATTCGAGAATTACCTACGTAGCCTTCTCCATGTTCGACTCGTTTATTGGCTTGTTTAAATTTGCAATAAGATGAAACATAAAAGAACCGTAAGCGTTTCAGTGGTGACAAATTATTCGCCTTAACAAAGATGTGGACTGAATGTGACGCTGACAAAAATGTAAAGTTAAATTGCAGCAACTTATCTGGAGTGTTTGTAATGAAACGTCATGACATTTAACCTCTTTTTGACTAATTTTAACAATGTTTGAGGTTAAGCAATGCACGAGGTGACATCGTTACATTGCGAAGAACACATGAATAAAAATGCATGTTATGCTGTCTGTTCAGCTATTAGGTCAAATATTATTCAAAGTTTTTGAGCTGAACATGCAACACTAGTGAGTTCCATTAAAGTTCCAGTTAGAGCAGACAGCCTTCTTGCGTTGCAATAAATCCTTCTTCAAGTTCTCCCCGTAACGCGAGCTCAAATGATTGTACAGCAATTTGATAATTGTAATAATCACTTATTTGTACAGGTTGAAAACAATTGAGATATTGAATGTTTATAGATCTGACGGTGTCCGGATTCTAGAATACAAAATAGTATATGATGTTTTGACATAAGAATTGAAAATGTTTGGACGTTAAATGGAAGCGCATACGTAATAAAATTATTGATGAACGCGGGTGAGGGGCAAGTCTCTTATTTCATTGTCCCCCTGTAGTACTCGGCAACCTGAATAGTACTCACAGACGGGGATGTTGCACCATTCGAAAGAAGCGTACTTGAATGGATAAGCTCAGTTTACTAGTGCAGTGAAGATGAGCGATCGTACTATACTACTCATACCGCAGCTATTCAGAAGTGGTATCAGAACATATATTTTGACAACGTACAAGCCACGGGAAAAATGCAGGAAATAGTATCAGAGCGCAGCATCGCCCATAATGGTCCATGCTACTTAAAGGAACTGAACATTAACATCTGTGACAGGCTGGTATTGCTCCAGGTGCGTTCGCTTCAATTTGTTCAAGTTGAGGTTTGCGTTTTCTCCCCAACGGAACCACTCCATACTTCGTCACGAAATTACCATGCTTTAAATCAATCACAGCCTCAGCGCGTTCAAGAAAATCTGCTCCCAATATAGTCTGGAGTGTGTCGGGAGAAATGACAAAAGATTGCTTGACTACGTGATCATCGATTCAGACATCATACTCCGCAACGCCGGTACCTCTGAGTGTAAACCCACCGACTGTTCGAAAGACCATCATACACAGCTGAACATTTTCTTTCGGCATCGGTCTGATCAACAATATCGCCGCCCCAGTGTCAACCAAACAGCACTCCGAGCTACC
>LUCH01001851.1:61469-89702 GCA_013368495.1 Paragonimus heterotremus
GGTAGCTCGGAGTGCTGTTTGGTTGACACTGGGGCGGCGATATTGTTGATCAGACCGATGCCGAAAGAAAATGTTCAGCTGTGTATGATGGTCTTTCGAACAGTCGGTGGGTTTACACTCAGAGGTACCGGCGTTGCGGAGTATGATGTCTGAATCGATGATCACGTAGTCAAGCAATCTTTTGTCATTTCTCCCGACACACTCCAGACTATATTGGGAGCAGATTTTCTTGAACGCGCTGAGGCTGTGATTGATTTAAAGCATGGTAATTTCGTGACGAAGTATGGAGTGGTTCCGTTGGGGAGAAAACGCAAACCTCAACTTGGACAAATTGAAGCGAACGCACCTGGGGCAATACCAGCCTGTCACAGATGTTACTGTTCAGTTCTTTTAAGTAGCATGGACCATTATGGGCGATGCTGCGCTCTGATACTATTTCCTGCATTTTTCCCGTGGCTTGTACGTTGTCAAAATATATGTTCTGATACAACTTCTGAATAGCTGCGGTATGAGTAGTATAATACGATCGCTCATCTTCACTGTACTAGCATACCGACTGCAGTTTAACTGAGGGTTTGGACAATTTTTCGCGACACTTATAGGTTTCACTAAATTAAGTACCCGGGTCTAAATTGCTCCCTTACTAAGTCGGCCAGCCAAACAGCGCATCTGAGCTGTGGCAATTCGCAAAACTTCAAGTTTTTGTGCAGTTTGTACTCACTAAAATGTTTAAGCATTTGGCCTAATTTCACGTTTGGGTTCTTTTACATTTTAGAAACGGTTAGATGCATTAGATTATTGCGTCGGATGGACGGGCTATCCATTATGTGAATGGACTCTGATGAGCGGATTATCACGTTTTACTGACTTCAGTTTTCGATAAGTAAGTGGTTTGACATCAAGATGTTCTGTGAAGAATGTATAAGTCGTCACACACTGAACTGTGTCTGTATTGTGATTCACATCATTACGACCTCCAGCCAATGCGTGGCTTATTTGATCAAGTGTAGGTGTCACAGTTTAATGCTTAGGCAGGCGCATTTTTTGGCTGTCCTCTGGTAATGAGTCACTGGTATACCTAAATCAGTATTACATCTGCCTTTTATTTTCGTGGTAAATTAATTTGGTAGGATTTGAGTTCATTGTTTTGAGGAGTGACAATAACACATTATATCTAGTAGTGGCGAGCTTTGACATATTTCGAGTTGACCAAGAACCTCTACCGACGAATGTAAATATGTTCTAAACTATACTTTACAGGTGATCAACGTAATATTCAAACACCGGAGACACTGGAGGAGTAAGAAGGACGGCTGATGATAACAAAGACTTTTATGACATCCCGATCAAGATCCGACATTGTGTAACTCCCACAATGATCCAAGTCGTGACCAACAGACCATGTGCAGTCGAAATTCGATCCAAAAATCCCAAAAGAACTGGAAAACACAGGTAGTTGCGACTAGTGCGGGCTACACGACTATAGGCTCGACCTCAACATTAGCTAACCAGACTGGTCTCGATCGATGGCAACAAAGGTTCGAAATCTGCCTATGTCTAAATAACTGCACATTGAATGCTTGCTACTAAAGAAGACGGTGAACCTGCAAGCCTACTCCTAACATTATGGTACATATACTCATCAACGTAGAAACTTGAACCCATTGTAAGTGCACACTAGTAGAACAGAATGTTGCGGATTGCCCATTTCAAGGCAACAGGTGTTTGGTAGAAAATACGATTTGTTGATTCGTAGATCCTCATTAGCAACGTTAACTGTTATCTTTGGGTCGCTATACGTTTGCTGCCAACTGATAAAAAATTTGTGATATAATTGTGCTAATTGCTTAAACTCTTTGGTGCTCTTCTTTTTGATGAAAAACACAAAGCCGCATTAAACTCTCCCCTTGTTTCGAGAAGACATTTTATTCGCCGGGCACTTGCTTTAGCTTCAACCAGTTTTATAGTTTTCTCAAAGGAACGGGAGAATACATAATTTTTCATAGAAGACCGTACGGCTGGCTTGTCCTAATGTTTAATTCACATTAGTTCATGATAAATGGACCACTCGTTACTTTGTTTGCTTTCGTCAGACTAACTGAATCCAGTAGAACAGCGTTGCCAGTGAAAATTATTTAAGGAAGATCTGAAGAAATTTCCTTCAACTCATGATTCAGGTTTTCTCTATCTTAGATATTTATGACGACAAGCAGCATTGCTGAAATATTGCCAGGACCACGTCAACGGTCCCTTTAAATAGTCTGAAAATTTTCCAAAAAATAAAACGTGATATTTGAACTCCACCATTTGCCTTTTGCCTACCGAAATGTTGGGTGAAAGTTCATTTAATATAAATCCCGAGGGTTGGCAACAGTCGAGAAACTACATTCGTTTTAGCTCACAGTGTCAACAGGGCAAACTGATTCACCGCTTTTTGAGCTATCGTTTAACTGATGCATACAGTTAAGCTACTTCCGCATAATGAATGTGCTGCGGTTGCCTAAGGAAAGAATTACTTATCCTGTTCTTATGGGATGTCCACTTTTGAGTAACACTGTCTCGACTTCGGTGACTCTTGAACAAAAAAAGCTCTGGATAACATACTGAAGGGGGATATAAAGTATACCTTTTTCTGATTTGTTTTATTTTCCAGCAACATATGTTGTGGTTAACATTTTCAACCATGTATGTAAGCTTAGTTTGCTATCCACTGGATTTTAATATTGCATGCTTCGGAAACAACACGTTCATTTACTCGTGAACATTTTTCGTTGGTGGAACTGTTTTCAGATTGTCTTCAACTCGGCTGTCTGTTTGCGCTGGCTTTTAGCGGGACAGTTTTACGGTGAAATAGATTATCTCAGCTAAAGCATCATCCTTGTTTCGCAACGATATAACCCAGCACACTTAAGACAGTTTCTGAGCTACTGTGTTTAAGTGTTTGTTCGTATGTATGGCATGCTTAAAACGTCTGTGCATCTGCGTTGTCCTCAGCTTGACAGGTTGGTCAAGAATCCATTAACAGTAATATACCCAACATGGACAAAGGTGTGTGCTAATGCATTGCTTGGGGACAAAATCTCTTAATTTCTGAGGCAACAGTCAATATAGTGTGCTGTAGGCGGGTCATTATTTATAGGTCTGAAGTTGCCGTTTAAATCGTTTTATGGTAGATACCAGTTAGGTATCGGGTATATTAGAAGTTCGCCATCATAAGGCGTTATATTCCTAATTCTTTCAGTTAATCTACTAGAATATTCTTCATTCGAGCTGCAAAAGAAAATGAAACACGCTTACCGACTAACGAGAAAGTTGTTGAATATTACTGGAAAACAAGGACATCTAATCAACAAATTAGCTAGAATACAAAATTTTGCCTGTGCTGAGTGAAATTAACAGTACATAGGTAAAATGTGAAACTTAAAAGGTGGTCTAATAAACAATGTTTTCACCTTTCGGCCAAATGCACAACTGTTCCTCTCTCTATAACTGTTAAACTAGTGGTTTCAATTAAGTTGGGATACGGACTTAAAAACAGATACACGCCTTCTTTGATTATCCTTCGAGCTGACGCACATTTACAGATCTGCATTTTAAATTAGAGTGAGATACTGAATAAACCCTGCACGGGGATCTGTACGGCTGGTCACTCAGTGGGTAATGACTTGATTGGTTTAGTACAAGTTTTTCAGTCGAATAACGATAACAAATTCGCACTCGACAGGATGGGGACAAAGCCTGAGAAAATCGTTCTTAGTGGTACAGCATTGAGTCAGGAAATGTACATCGAATTGTTAGTAGAAGACAGTTTGGTCTACTATTAATATCCTACTTTTGAATCAAATGCGTTTTCAGAGCACACTAAATATGTGAGTTGTAGCAAACAGTCAAGTGTGGATAAAAACTGTTAGGTGGTGACAACTTTTGTGCGTAAAGAACATGGCTAAAGTAACACGGTGACTTCAAGCGACCGCGTTGAAATGATTGGCCTAAGGTGATCGGGGACAGGTAACCTGGTGCCTTCCGGAGACAGCTAAATTAAAACACTGCTTCTAGCCATTCCAGTTTACCTAGTAACATACTGTGAACATTAGACAAGCTGTATCGACAGTCAACATTAGTAACGACTTTATCCGAACACCCCTCGTTTGTGCCCATTATGACCTAGTGGCATACTGAAGAAGAACTGAGTTAAACAAAAACACTGCATAGGGCGGACCGTTACCTGCTGTTGAACGATCTAGAGAGATGAATCGGGGGTTACTTCAATTCTTCACGATGAGGTACCTATATGTGGTAACAAGAGGTCAATATCTGCGGTGCACTTCACACAACCGTCAAAGTGTCTTCTCACGACCCAGTAGTCTGACTTGGTGCAGAATGAATTACTTCACATATGCCTGATGAGTTGACTATCTTAGTTTGATTCGATATTGGCGACAAGTCTAGCAACCTGCCGTTTACTCTCCCATTCTGCATTTCCTGATTAGAGTTTGAATTTACAGCATGATTTTGACTCTGTGCATAAAAAGGAGATTTAAATGACAACCCCACGAACCGGAGGGCAGAATAACAGTATAGATAAAAACAACTAGCTCGTTGTTGGTGCTAAGTCAAAGATAGACTCATCTATTTTATCGTATCCAGAATACCAACTCTGCTGTGGTTACCAGGCTAAAGGTGAATGGTGTTGGGAAGTCAATATGATGGGCTTCAGAGCCACAACTCTACGAGATGAGCCAAATATAAACGAGAGAATCACTACACTTCCTTCTTGTTCACTTAGGTAAAGTGGCATTCACTCACAGTTTTGAAAGGATGTCATATCCTGAATTCAAACAGGCATGAGCAAGTGCAAAAGAGGTCTTACATTTGAACAGTAAACGATCGGGTTGGAACTGAATGGCATGAACTGTTGTGCACATCGCAAGTTATTTTAGTTTGCAGTACACAAAAAATCACTAATGCAAATTAAGCCAATTAATCTGTAAACATGAAAATGAAAAAGTTGGCAGTTGTGACTAATTTCAGTTTTCTGCTGAATGTGAAACACAGTCGCTCACAGTTCTAGCTTCACAATTGTCAGATTTTACTAACAAAACTAACTCACTCAACTGTCAAAAGTGATCTAGCGAGATTAGATTGGTTCGGCTGTATGAACAGGGAAATGTTCGCAGTCAAATCACAGAAGGTTGGCGGAAGACCCACCTACCTGGGCTAAACAGCCTCATCTTCGAAGTGTTAGACAAAACGTAAAGTGCAGAGGCATACTTATAGAACCCATTTACTTTTCCCAGTACAACTGGAGTGTATGTTTAACATCATACACATTATTCAGGGTTGATTGCATCTCTATATTGATTCAGCTATAGAATGTCGATAACTCAAAGGTAGCGAGATAACACTTGAAAGCAGGTTTCTTAGTCATTATCGTGTATGCGCTACAAATGGGGTGGTGGCACAAACTGCGGTTAGTTGAGCAACTTGTTAGAAAACAAAATTAGGTTTACAAGCTTGTAAATACCGTTGGATGACGATATAACGACCACTCATATTTTCGGAGTTTTACTGCATGGGTATATGACAGTAGTATTACACTGTACTTTCTGGCATGAAAAAAACAATAAATGGCAGGTATGTATGCGTTAGCATTGTAGAGTCTAATATCATATAGGTGAGTTAACACACAAATATATTTTACCGTCTTACTATTCTACCGTTCAGCAGTAGACACAAAAAGTGTCTCGTCTGCGTTTTCGCCAAATGATACACACCAGAGTGTTGCTATTGAATCAAACAGACAATACAGGGCTGACAAATAATAAAATACCCTAATTTAAATGATGGATTTGATCAGTCACTCAGTTTCATAACTGATAAGCAGTTTTGATAAATGATCTATTTTTTTGTACTGCGTGACTGCAGTGACTAAAAAGACCGGCTTACGAGTTAAACCTGCCAATGAAGAGCGTATCTTCAAGTACGTCAAGCCCATCAAATCCCTTTTGATCATCAGGGATTTCGATTGTTTTACCTCATGATTCTAGCCTTCGAATTATTAAAAGTAATACTGAATTTGAAAAAGTCGAAGTTAGACACAGTCAACTGTAGTTAATCATCTGATTACAGTTTGATCTTGGTCAGGACTTTCTGTGACGAGGGTAGCGGTTTTCATACAATACAGTCACACTACAGCTTTTATCAGATAAAGATGGAAGAGTATTTCGACTGTGACGTCAGTCGGAACTGGCAGTTAAGGGTAGGTAATCTCACATGCGCAAAAAAATGTTTTTGAAACCTTCACAGAAGATTGTAAAAATGTTTAGAAACCTTATTTCTACAATAAAATCAAAGAACATTAGATGTCATTAACAAGTCGACACAGGAATGTGATTACTGTGCTTGATAAGCCAGACAAATGAGGAGTAGACCTCAGATAATTGTAGATACTTCAGTAAAATATGTTTGCACCATAATTCCGTACATCACTGTGTACGATCGATATATTCGAAACGGCGTACTGCTTGGTGATAATGTTGTTTCAGTTTGCGTGAACGGATTGCAACATGAAGCCTAGCACGCACATTCTTAAACGACGTAAAACGTTATTCTGTATAGTTAATCATAATAGTCTTGGACAGTCATCAGACGCTATGAACATCAGATGGCTCCATAGAAATACACATTTTGTTGTACCGAAGTTGACAAACAGTTTCTTATACTATTACATCTGGAGGACAAAACGTATGTAACTTTTCTCTATCATATAAAAAGAGTCATATATGCAAACAATTTGAAAGAAGTCCGCGGTCTTACTACGTTTTTTTTAACACAAAGGATCACCAGCAGTATGCTGATAAAGCGCAGCTGTAAATGTGCTTGCGGAGGTTGTCTGATAGCCGTCCAATTAGCAACACTCGACTTGGTAGACCTAGGTGTTAGGAAATCAAGTGTCACCTATCAGACAATATGATGAAACTTATCAGGGTATTATTGAATGACATATCTCTCTATGCCTAAGGGCATCCAACGGAGGCACTCACAATAGCACTTGAATTGTTGTTTCTGCAGAACCGTATTTCGTGGATCTAGCTAATCAAAATGTACTATCCTAACGTTATCGATTATTTGAAGTTGGGCACCTCAACTGGTAAAAATCAGAATGTATTTTATTGACTTTTAGTAGACATTCTTCAGTGGCCAGCACTTCGAGTTTACTCTTTGTGCTAAAGTTGGGTTGATTCAGTGCAAATTTGTGACTGCATAACTAACAAAGATTATGTTACGACAATTGTCTGACAGGCATTTACAAAGAATAACTATGTACTGACATTTTGTCTTGTTCAGTATATGTGTATATTGTGAATGTGCGTCATACCTAATCGAGCATATCGGTTAGAAAGACATTTCGGTTTTATTAGGTTTTCAGCCAGTGTGTAGTCAATGTTATCAGCTGTCTTTTGAGATAAAACATTTTACGTAAATTGGTGGAACTAACCGAATTTCGCGTGGTTTTCATCTGGGAGTGCACTGGTTGGTCAATCAGTCTTTATAACGAGATCTTTTAATCAGTTAACTACTAGTCCGTTAACAACCACTGCATACTTTTTACTTAGCACATATATCATTTTTTTTTCTCTAACCTGTACAAAACTTTCCATCAATCGAAGGGTAGACGTAACCAAATTGATTGCGTTTGTGCCAACTCTGGAATGAATTTTTCGGTAAGGTAGAAACTTACAGTTCCGAAGGAAAAAAATTAAAAAACTGTTTTTGTGAGCCTTGAACGCGGATTGCACGAGGATTACGTATATTGAAAGCCGGCACATGTGGTATATTTTTCGACGATGCCACGAACACAAATGCTGACCTCCCCGAAACGACAGTCTCAAGGAGCCACAGGTGATAGTGACAGGTTCATTTACGGGAAACACCACTTTTTCCGAGTTTAACCTTACTGTTTCTCTATGTATTCTCTACTAGTTGCTTCACAACCTCAACATGCGGTCACGCCCGACTTTTCGCCAGTAATGTTATGTAAATGTTTGTCCACTCCAAACTCTTCTACTACGAAGAACGTTCTGGCTGCAGCAAAACCCTTCCAGACTCTCTCTTCTGCCAGTGCTGTGCTTACGGGCAATAGTGTTACACGCAGTGCTTTTCCTCATGAATAGGTTATCATGTTAATCGAAAAGCGGCCTCTTCCAGTCTGACGATACTGATCCTCATTCTTAGTCTAACAAAGGTGGCTTGACGTTCCACAATTGCACACGGTTTATTTTACGCTAAGAAACATCCCAATTCCGAGTTTTGTTGTGTTTGGACTTCGTCGGTCTCTGCATTTAACCATCAAACAAGACAAGTAAACACCACTTCGACCAGATAACTCTACAAATGACTGCAGTTCGGCGACTTCCTATGAAATTTTCAGGCCCACATTAGCCAACATCCGCACTTCAGATGGCCCCCATGCATTTATCTGTGATTTTTCATACAAGCCAGTTTTCTCATCAGCCGCCAAGTATGGCGTTTGTACGTAGACTAGCTTAAATGAGGATTTCGTTATTGTGACGTGGAGCAGTAGAATTGTTGATAATATTCGTTTCAACTTCTCTACCTCCAGTACTAACCATTATTTGATTGCATGATTACTTCTTTCTTTTAACCGGTATTTTGTTTTAGAATATCACGGTGTTTACAGTTTTTTTTGATCGTTGAGTGCCATGAACAGTCCCGAAATTCGTCATTACCAAAGCATGTGACGAGCCGCCTCCGCCTCTTAGGATCTATTTGGATTGCTTCCAACGCTACCTTTGTTCTGCCCTTGAAATTGTCCACCGATCGCCAGCTTTGTCTGATCTGTATTGACCCCAACCCCCTTAGAGGCACTGATCCATCGGTTAGCTTGAATTAACCACTTGGTGGCATGCTCCACCGCGTTTTGTCTTAATGGACTTCCGGAGGAAGGGAGCCGCGAGACTGTGAGTTTTCTGTCGGGCGGAAAGCCATCTATATCAGTTTGCCTTACAAGGGCGAATTACCAAACGTATCGCCGACCAGAAGGCTAAACACGGCCCTAATGAGAACGTTTTTTACTGCACAACAAAGACTAACGTTCTCCTTTAAATCCGCTGTACGCTTTCACCTCAAAGACGCAGTGCTTTTTGGTCCTACCTTGTTTTGTATCTACCCATTCGCTTGTTCCTGTGAAGTAGGTTACATTGATCACGCAACAAGACGCTTGTCGGAGAGAATACGCGAACACCATCCAGCTTGGCTGACGACCGAACAACAACGAAGGATTCCCAGCACAATTTTGGCCCATCTAGTTGACACGGGTTACACAGTCAACGTGGATGTCGCATTCAAGCCGATCTACTGTGTAACACGTGTTCACACAGGAGGTGTGAACTGTCGTATTTTGGCTGTTGCTGGGGCGTTCGGAATCCAGCTGTTAAACCCAAATCCATGTGCGTAGAAGTCTTTTGTTCAAGCACTGAAGTTACCATGGCCCTCCGTCGCTGGAACACTTGATACAGCACCATGTTAACTATATCCGTAATCCTCAAATGACACTAGATTCAGACTACCTTATGTTCCACAAAACCCTGACTTGATAACTAGATTCATTTATTGTGTTGTATTCGACCCGAGGATGACACACAGAAAACGAGCCTGTTCACCACGTTTTGACTTTAGGTGAAATATTAAAATGTTGATTTAACATTTGTATAACGAAAAACGGCTGGGTTGATTAATTAGCTCATTTTCTACCATTCCAAGAAAACTGTCAACACATATAAGGTCGAGAGAATTGTTCATTATTGAACTGTGAAGTTAATTATAGGCACATCCAGTGAGGTCAACTCAAATATTTTCGTGCACGTGAGAATTGTTTTTTCAAAGTAATCAGCGGGAATTAATGAATAATATCATGAAGTAAAAGAAGGTCTGACATAGAGAGATAGTCGTGAGCTGAACAGAATTGGTGATGAGCTGGCCGTAATATGCGGCAATAAACTTCCCATAACTCAGAGGAGTCTTCCAGATAAAGGGAGCCAATCTAAATATCGAACGAGTTTGTAGTGTTTACGGAACGTCAGTTTTATCCAGTTTTGATGTTTCATGCAGTCGATTAGTGACGATAAACAAAATGTTTGTGAAATTCAACGTATCGTTTCTTGCCGTCTCGATGGTCTTTTTATTGTGATCGTAAGTAGATGGACAATAATCTTAATTTTGTAACATCGCACTAACGGATTACTCATAGCTTTATTTTCAAGAGCCCAAGACTGACTGGAGGGATAGACAAGACTTATCAGAAGGCTGCCGATAGATATTGGATATCTGGCAAACCTTCATTGCCCACAAAATGACATCAGCAGCGCAACTCACCTAAACAACTGATGGACTGCTCTTCATGGTATACACTAGAGAACTATGTTTATGGAGAGGTGACACACATTCAACCGATCATTCTGAATCTGGCATAATATACTTAGTCGACTGCAGTTACGATGATGTACTAATAGCCAAAAACAGATTAATGATTGTATGGTCGTATGACGGAGCATATTCATAAGCAGCTGTCAGATGTAAGTTCAAAACCACTTGTTGACTTACGCAAACTAACTGATCGTCAAACACATCCTAACAGCCGGTTACTTAGTTGACCCGGTCAATTCGTTTAAGACACAATTGCATCCTGAAACTGGTAGCGTTTACTGATTCAGTGCTAATCGGAAAATATCATCCAGTTATGCTTGCATAAATGATACCGAAGCAATGGATGTCCCCGTCGAGCAGCTGGTTGCATCGTTGCGCGGAAAAAAACGAAACTATTCAGTCATTCCATTCAATTGTTTTGTGAGCAGCCTGCATAAAACTGACCGCTTTTATCTTAGTATACAATGGAAGTGAACCAAGGTGTTGACATCTCGTTACATACTTCTTCATAGTCACAATTAAGTACACATATAAATAACGATAGAAGCCCTATAGCAAGGTTTCAACATTTAGTATGCTCTCTTCAGTCAGGAGTGTAAAACATTAGAATACGTAGGAACAAGGACGATTATGAGTCCAAAATGAAAGGTATTCTTATGGACATACGTAAACTTAACTCAGATAAGTTGATTGATAAAAATAACTTGACAGATAATTAAACCTCAATTAAGCTGCAAAATTCTACTGCCACATGGATACATCTCCAAACTTTAATGGAGAGAAAGAAAGCCAACCGGAACCCGTACACCACAGTTAACAGGTGCTTCAAAAACACGTGTCGTGTCCTATTAAGGCCAATCATGTCTGTGGACATCTGAGAGCACTACAAGCTTGCCAAGTGTCTTGCGGACATTCATCTCCTCATCTGTCAGTTGTTTGTCATCCATTGTCTGAAAGATTCTTTCAAACTGGCACAATCTGTAGAGAACTTACCCGTGAGTTCACACAGGGGGTATTCTCTCGATGTCGATTCTTTATTCACAGTTTTTGTGAGACGACTTTCTGTCGAAATTGACATCTCGCCTCTAATTTGGATACCTGAAAGAAATTATGCTTTCGTGCACAGAGAATATATGTTTTGATTTTAGAACATTATCTTACAAACAAGTTTATGGCGTAGCAAGGGGTAGTCTATTGCGTCTAACAATTGCGGATATATGTTCAGAAGTTACAATTACCTGATGCTATCGATGGAGTCAACCTCTCTAAACGATATCTAGATGATATTCTGACTTTTACCTTCAAGTCATTTTGCCTTACTTTTAAACCGTTTTGATACCATCTATCATAATCTTTCTTTTGCTCATGAAAATTAAGCAGACGACAGCTTGTCTTTTCCAAACAATTCACTCACTAGACGACAGGATGGCTCACTACAACTCTCAATGCACAGCAAGAACAGTTGGGATGGTCAGTAGTTAGTGTTTCACTCCCTTATACCGAGTGTTTACGCCCGAGGTCTGGTGCGAACTCTGTTTCACCGAGCGTGAGAAATATGCATCGACGACTGCCTAAAATGAGAAGATAGATGGAAAAGAAGTGTTACGCACAAACGGATAACTGGGGATATTTATCGTCATTCATAACCAGAAGATACTGATCCGGACCACTCTGAGTACCGTCCTCAAGAAGCGGGCCCTTCTGAACCTATCCTTCAAAAGTGACCATTTCACAACCGATATAATTCGAAAATTACAGTCTCTCCTAACTCGTACATATCCTGCAGTTAAATTGCGGTTGCCACTCACGAATAATAGTGTCGTTCAGCGTGTTCATATTCGTGACATACCTAAATGTTCTGTTCCACATATCGGACTACTCACAGTTGCGGTGACATCTACATCGGTAGAACAGATCGAT
The DNA here is from genome assembly GCA_013368495.1 of Paragonimus heterotremus. NCBI lineage: Eukaryota > Metazoa > Platyhelminthes > Trematoda > Plagiorchiida > Troglotrematidae > Paragonimus > Paragonimus heterotremus. The sequence goes on from LUCH01001851.1 coordinate 73,836, forward strand.
GCCTACGACAAAGAACGGCTGAACACACGCTTAGGTGGTTTGTGCACACAAGGACGTAACAAACAATGGCAACGAAATGAGTGAACCAAAATCCTACTTTATCCATCGCAAGACATAATATAACCCGGTCAACTTATTCGGCGTGTTATTGCGCAACTATAGGTTGAAATTACTCGCGTTTACTGGGGCAGTGATTATCAATCTTCGCCCCCTGCCTTACGTTTTCATGACCTGTTGACTCTTGCAGTTCGTCTGCTCTGGAACTGACGGTAGTCCTTGTTCTATATAAACTAAATCGTTGACCGTGTTGATTTTTGTTTGTTTCCACCTGTCCAATATATTCTAAAGTTTTATGTTCTTGACTGAGGAGAGTGAACAAAATATTGACATCTCGCTATGTAACTTCTATCGTTATTCATGAACTTGATCAGGAGACCTTTGTTTTATATGCATTTATGCAACTGGTTGCATATTTGTGACGAATGAGAATACAGGGCGCTTTGATATCTCGTATGATACGTAATTTTATCGTGCTTACAAGGTGAAGATAACATTGGAGGGCGTATATCTGTCTTGAGAGAGGGCCATGTATCACTCAATATCATTACTACTACGTACTGTTTTTCAACAATAAAAGAAGGGTACACTTCCCATGTGGGAATAGATACAAGACAGATTTTTAAAATTAACGTGTTAAACATTTGACTAGGTTGAATAAACTTAGGCAAAGCACCTTATATTTAAAATTACTTTAGTTCCATTATTGTTTGTTAGTATTTGAGAATTGTGGGCACTTTATTACCATCGGTTAGTCAAATGCCTGCACGGAAATATTTCCACTCCACTCTATGGCTACTTAATACCACTTGAAAGTAGTACAAGTTTAAGTTGATAATAATCCGAGTATCAACCACAGTCGACTACCCAACAATATCACTGTTCACAACTATCCGAAAAAAGTCGACTACCCATTTGGCATAGACATTAGCAATAAAAATCGGCTCAATAGTAGGATCACCAGAGCCCAGTGGCCTTCATTTGGCAGAAGGTAGCTGGCAAATAGCTTTCAAGAAACAGTGGTCTCATTGCTAGACTTCAGAAGTTCCGTGAGATAGCTTTAGTGCGTGCATATTTGTCCAACTGAAATACCAAGTTTGTGCGCTCAAGCATACTCGGTTGATGCAAAATATCATGTGAGGTTCTACCTTTTCTGGACGATTGTCATTTGAAGTAATTAACTGTTTGACATTGAAAACGCTAGCGTAGCACATGCCAATTCTTATTCCATCAGATTGATCATGTTAAGTTACGGTCGTAATCCGAATAGTGAATAAAATTAATGACTGCAAAAAATACCAGCGCGCAACTTCTAAAGGAATCGGTTTCCGATTCGAAAGATAAAATCGGCGATTTTAAAACGAATCAGTGGGAAATATCTCGCTGTGACCAACTTATAGAAGAGTTTGATTTGCGATGTTGCAAGAAAATGGAAACGCTAGGAATGAAGGAATTCAGGCTATTGACCAATGAAGAATACATTGAGGCACCTTCTAGAAACCTGAAGAGGAGATGTTTATGAGCTCCAATACAGCTATTCGAAATATCTATTGGTTTCTGTTACTCCAAGAAAAATAGATGAATTGGGTGTAAGATGGGTGAGGCCGTATGATTAGCGACGTCTCCATTTAAAAGTTATAGAAAGGGAACACACATGAGTGCTGGTTTTGAAAACCACGGTAGGCATTTTTATACCTTCTTGCATACAAAATTAAGGAAGAAAAATTCTTGAACCTGTAATACTAGGAGATTACGATAGAATTTAGAAATAATTCGATCATGGAGTAGATGAGTTTCACTGTTTATGCAGTTGTTCCTCTTGTGTAAAAGCATGGTATTAGTGCAGTGAAGATGAGCGGTCGTATTATATTACTCAAACCGTGGCTATTCAGTACTAGGACCAGAGCATATATTTCGACATCGTACAAGCCACAGGAAAAGTGCAGGAAGAAACATCAAAGTGCAGCATCGCCCATAGTGGTCCCTGCTACTTAATGGAACTGAGCATTGACATCTGTGGCAACCGAAACTGGTCTTGTTTAAACGCTTAACCCATGTGTTGCTTTGCCGAACAAATAATCCTTGTGCCATCCGCGTTCTTGGATCACAACACCAATTCTTACTCCCTCTGTACGGACTGCGCGTAGAATATTTCTCTTAAATGTAATTTTTTCACAAATGTCTCATCTGAATATATTTTGTCTGTAGAAGCTTAATGTACTCGACTCCTTTGAGAAATCATGATTATTTCTAAGTACATGTTAACATTTATGTTACATTTACTATGTTTAATCTTTTTATTACCAATAAAACGCTAAGTACACTTAGCAAAGTTCTTAAAATAGACGGGATCTAAAGTTTTGCCTGTACTCAAAATGGTTTATTTTTTTCCACGGCAGCTCAACTTACTACCTAATTGACCAAACGCCCAAATGACTTACGAATTACATTTGAATCACCGTCGTCAAGAAAGCTAAAAATGTCGTTTAGTTTCTGACCATTTGCTTTCCTATTTTGTCTTAGTACCGCAGTCTTGGTTTTTTCAATAGGGGCAAAGTTTTCTCCACCGCTATCTTTGGTGGCATTCTGTAATGAGGAATGTATACTTCACCTTTCGCTCACGTTCATGTAACCTCTGTTGTAATTTTTGGAATAACAAAATTGTGAAATGTTGGGTTGTTTGTCGTGGACGTTGTCTATTTGCCCCACAGTCCTACTGAGATGACAATCCTTAGTTGAATCGTATTACTCGCTAGTGATAAGACTCTTCACGCAAAACCGATGTATTATTGAGATAGGTATAAAAATGGAAAAGTCGGAAGGAACAAACGGGTGAGAAATGATGTTTTAAAAATGTACTGTTATCAGTGCCAATTATTTGGCATCGTAACCATCACGGTGAGAAATTGAGTTAATTTGGTTCTGGTCTAGTTAAAACACACGTAACTCGTTTTTATTGAAGATTATTTGGGCCATTTGAGCGCTATTCACTGGAAATCGTGGCTGAACCTTTGCATGCAGTTGGTCGACGATAACCAACATTGGGATGCTAAATAGAGGAACAAGGCGTTTGCCTCAAAAACACATAAATCAAGGTTTATCTGTTCTTCAGGTCAAAAATATACAATGCTTGCTGGCTCAGCCACGTGCGGAGCACGAGTGTGGCGTTACTTTCTGAGAGGATTCAGACAGGATTTCTGCATCTGAACAAAGTGGCTGGTCAACAGTAGTTAACTGACCAATTCTCTTTAATGTTGTTTCACAACGTACAGTTAAATTAAAACCTGCTGTTCTTTCGTTTAAAATACTATTTAAAATTTCACAATCCATTCATCTGGTAATTTATGAACTAGATTTATTCTATCACCAGATCCATGAACAAGCCTTCCTGTAGAAGCCCTCCTGTAGCCGTTATCCTTGTTAATCAAGATCAATGATTTTGCGAATGCCGTATACATCACAGGTTCAACTGTTGTGTTATTCATTCATTTATGCGCCTTATTGTATGCAAATACTCCCGTCTTTTATTGAGGTTAATAACACCTTTTGAAGGCGGCCTATCACAAAAACCAGCAATTGCATCGCCAGGGTACTCAAAGCAATCAAATATGAGCAGTTGGGTTGGAAAAAGGTATTCTGAAAGACGTCAACTCGAATGCTTGGGAAATATTTAGACTTGCGTAGGTAAGTAGGAAATTAAGGCCAGTTTCTATGATAAAGTCATAAATTTCCAATAAATATGGCTGATACAAAAAGTCGAAATCGGTAAATTTGTAAAGCTTATTCCTGATCGTGAAATGCAGGCTAGGTGGTAGTTAAGCAGCTTTCGTACATTTTTTAAAACTTAGTTGTTATTAGTGCAGTTTGTCTACTCGCGAGTAGTATTTGAGGTAACGCGCACTCCGTCTCTGCAAGCACAAAATGACAACCAGCTTTATGTTGTCTCAAGATTTATTGGATCTTACCGGTGCCTGGAGTCACACGAAATGTGAATTCCGGCGTGAAATTGATGAGCTGCGTAGTAAAAACCGAAAAGCCTGAACATAATTTTATTGAAGAGATCAAGTGTTTCTGTAAAATTAATTACCGTCCACTTTTCTTTTGTCAATACAACAACATAACGGTAGGTTAACTCTTACAGTAACGTGGGTAAGCTACGTAATGAGGTTGTAAATTTGTTGAACTGTCGGTTAGCCTCATTGGGTATTAAACTTTAAGTTGGAATAACCGGACCACTTAGAAACCACTGAGCTCAACAATATCAGTTTAAATTGCAGGTATCTATGTAACATGTGCTCAAAATAGTCTCAGTGGTGCACAGTAACAGTGTAAGTGTGATAAGTAATCCATAATGATTTCTAATCGAATGTTTGCGCAGAGTAGTTAGCTAAGTTTTTGTTGAAGTGCTGCATAGCACGGAGTCTTGTAAGTAGTTTTCATAAGATCACGTGATCGAACACAGAGAACAGCAAGAAAGTGAATTTTCTTGCACGAAATACTAGGGAACATAGCCGTAAGGGAACATGTCCTTAAAATTTCAGACTTGGAGAGAAGTTTTGTTGGGTATAGAAAGGCAAGTATAAACTGCACCTCACAAAACTTTTGAAGACAAAAGACAGATTATTCCAAAAAAATACAATGATAACATGTCCACTGGTATCACCCTGAACTGCGGCGGATCTCCCAAACACAACTACCCAACTTGGCTTGTCAAATTCAAGAAAGACAGGATTAAATCCATTTGACTGGTGAAAAATAACCGCAAACAGAGCAAATATCAGTAACATAAACTGAGACAGACAACCATGCATTAACGGAGAAGGACCGTCCGCTTTTGATCTCTTACGAATCGATCACGTAGGTTCGAGCCTTAATTGTTAAGCCCATGAAAACCTCCGGCATAATTTTGTTCAACCTATTTTACTGACAGTGGGAAAACCATAAACTAGCAGGAGTAATATGCTGCTTCACCAATACAACTATCAAAAACAGCGCAAGTTCATTCGTACGATTGCTGTGGCCTACTGGATGGAAATGTCGCAAACTAGACAGTATTATTTAGTTGAACAAGTGACCAAATAAACTTTTACGTCCGGAAAACACTTAGAAGATTGGGATTGTTTTAGTGCATGTTGATCTTACCAGACCAATCAAGATTTGGCCAGATAAAGTGGCAGTATTTTTTTTTAGATAACAATCGGACTCTAGTAAAAGTACAATCCATCGATTCTATGTGAATGATACTGTTAGAGATACTGGAATACAAAATAAAATTAATATATCTTCTAGACTTTTGCATCAAAGTGCAAGTAACAGCAATGCACATAAGACTATGAAATGTAATGCTAAATATATTTTGCGGCGATTCAGCTTTTGTAAGTAAACAAAAGTAGGTGGCTGCCAAAACGTCTGTAGACAAATCATAGATGAGTTATATGGACTATCGAATTAGCGAAGCCTTTTATACATGCTGGAATGCGATTGAATCCGTGTCAGAAATTTGTTGTATACCGATACCGTATCAACGCCAGTTGTAACAGCAACCCATGTAGTTTGTCGTCTTCACACTTTGCTCTAATGCTGAAGTTGATAAATTAACGTGAACTACTACTTAATTTCGTGATTTTAGGCATATTTTCCTCTCCATGGTGTCTAAAATTTCAATATTACTTCACATTAATCTCTTCGATACCAGTCCGATTTTCCACCTTCACAGAGCTAACTTGTTAGCAAACATTATGCTTCCACAGTATACGACTAATGTGTTGAGAGCGAAACAAAATATTTGAACTGGAATTTCATACAAACAAACTGTCGGTGAGAAAATTTTTCGCGTCTATAGTAGTTTAATCTGATGCAACTTTAGTAAAGTCGAAAGACAAATGGATTCAAACAGTGTTCTGAAGTAAGTGCTAATTTTCAATGGCTCAGACAGTTTTTTACCACAAAATAGAGCAAATTCTGTATTGTGACTAAGTGAATGCGCAAAAGTTTGCGCACGTGTGGAGGTTGAATGCACAAGGGAATTCCAGTAGCACACACTATAGAACGCAATAAATAGCAAACCGTTTGACTTTTTAACTTAGTACTTGAGTACTTAACCACTGGTTTGAAAAAACACAACATACGTTAGATTTTATCAAAGAACTTCGATACAAACGAAATTTGGAGTATTATTGCTTTGGAAAATAATTGGGATTTGAACAGTAAAATATTTATACCATCTGTAATATATCGAAATAACTTTATTTTGGTGTAATGTTGCACTAGATTGAACAGTCCTAAAATTTATGACATGATGGACACAAGCTTTGCTAATGAAATCTTTCAGATGGTCCTTACCCACGGTTATCGTAAAAGTGTCATGCTAGTATCGTTCAGAAGATATTGAAGTTTGTAAGTTGGAAATTAAGTCGAAGATGCATCACGTGAAGGCATACTGATATCTTACGTAACCAAAATGGAACAAAAATAATTTTGATCAAGAAAACCACTTCGTCGTTCTTATCACTTGACTTCGCAATCGACCTTCACAACCCGGCACTTCACACTATACAAACAAACAAGAATTTGAACTACAACATGTACGATACTGAGCGCACACCAAAAGTCGGACGTTGCACGTTGTACCCTAGTCTGAGAGTTTGCACTCGATACTGCTGAAGTGTACAGTTTTCAGCGTGTGTTAGGTTCCACATAAAAATTGCTCATTATGTGGTTCACAAGTGAAATCCACTTTATGGAAGAAGGTAAACTGTTGTATGTTAGAAGATGTGTTACCTTTTACATTAATGAAACCGCACATCCCATACAAAATAATTCTTCTCTCTGGCAGTATTTTCACTAAAACAGTAATTTTTCTAAACAACAGCCACCAGGACGATGTATAGGAGATTTTTTAGAAAGCCTTTTAAAGAAAATGGATTGTATGCAAAAATGTGCAAATTGTACGCGCCAGAATTATACGATTAACTGCTGTGGCTAAAGATGAAATGGTTTGGCACAATTTGATCATCGTTATTTCAGTCCAGCTTACAGATACATCTGTTAAACACAGTTCCAAATTGTTACTGTATCACTTTGTAATTACAAAGTCTGCTCTTTATGCATACCAGCCAAATCAAGTCAAGTTAAAGCCTAAATTCCTTCAAGTGCTAGCTTTGCCTTCGGAATACAAAATGTGGGGAGTGAAGAGTTTTTCTAGGTGAAGCCTGCCAATCCGTCCTTAACATCCACTATGACAAGTTCATTCTAACTAAATGCTAGGGCTGGTCACCCTATAAGGAACAAGTTTCCATGGTTAGTATACCGATTGAAGACTCATTCATCTTTTCGAAAACTACGTTAATATTGTTGCCGTGTGTCAGAACTATTCAGATTATTTTTGTGTACGTCAACGAGGCATATGAAAAGTTGTTGTTGAATGTGGAAGACACGAACTTCAGGCCGTGAAGAGTAAAGTTTCATCTGCTGTTGGTTCACTGGAACAATTTCGTTGTTTATACTCAAACACAACCGTGAATCCTTATTGAACGTTCGTTGCACACTTCTGGTGGATCAACTAATTTTATATGAACCAGACATCAGAAGCACTTTTGGTTAATTTCAAGTTGAACATCACCCACAATTGATCGCAGCTGTCGCATTCCCATGGACTTTCCAGTCGGCCCCTTTTGATCACCAGAAGCACTAGACTCGAGTTTCGCTCTCATTAGAGCTCGTCTGTAGCGCATATCCTTTCCACTTCCAGGACCTGAACCACGGATACGCTGTTCATGAAGCAACCGTGTTTATCACTGCGCCATTGACCTCACATTAGGCATGACCGAATTATCATATCTGGACTGACTGGAAATTCTATGGGAATGCGTCAGCTGCGATCAGTTGTGGATGATGTTCAACCTGAAATAAACCAAATCTCCGATTACAAATCAGTAAACCTTTGGTTATGTTCAATGTAAATCGAGATATTCGAAGTTGTTTCACTTTGATAAATCTGTTTGTCATCATCATTTCGAATGCACGCTATCTTTCGGGTTTCTCAGTTAACACGCAACATCACCTCAATACCCATAGAGTTTTTGGAATTATAACACATACCAATCTTTATTGCTGGATTGTTGAAATGTCTGGTTTCAAAGTTGATTAATCCACTTCTTCGTGATACCATTTGGATGAATAAAGTGTGAAATAAAATGCTGGCCATTAGCAACTCAGTCATATTGCAATGAAAAAGCGTCCAATAAAGCACACTATTGTCCACCGCACTAGTTGCCATGCTAAGCGCGCGCTCGCGTTTATGAGTCTGGATTCCAGTCCACAGCACACCCCGGTTTCCACTCACAGGTCATGTGCTCTTCTGCCCTGTTTGTGTGTGATCCGCGCCTTCTTTCCCGGGGGTTTTCCGCCTGCCATTCTTCGTCCGTTGGTTCGATCCCGTTGAACGAGAGCTGGTCCGGCCTCTCTTGATATCTATCATCTATCCATTGTGGGCTTTGACCGTATTCCACGACCGTATCGAGACATTCCCGCGAGTGTTGGGATAGCCGCGACTGCGATCTGGTCGTCCATCCTATTTTACCTGCCATATCTCGCTCGTTGGTACGATCCGGTTGAGCGATGACTCATCCGGTCGCCCACACTGTCGCCGATCTGTGTGCTATGGGTTTTTGGATGTACCTTCCTCTGCGTTGAGGTATTCCGCTGTGTTGGAATACTCACACCTCCGGCCTGATAATTTACTACAATGTGGATCTGTGATCATACCCAATGAAATGAGGTTTTGTTTCAGCAACAGCTGTCAAGTTAAGTTGAGTAACGTCAATGCACTGCCAAAGGTGACTCATCAGCTTTTCACATATTCACACCTTCAACAAATAAGAAACAATTACTTAAGTTGACTCAATTTACAGAATACTAGTTATGATCGTGAACCTCGTAAGAAAAAATTGAAAAGGCAGCAGCGGCGGTCTGTGTCGATTATGGTTTCTTCAAGTTCATGTAAAAGTCGGACTAAATGAGAAATTACGGTAGAATAACAACTGATGAAATAAATGGCTGTGTCAAGACCTAGTGGGGCATGTGGGAATATATGTAGATATGTTCGACTGATTGGAAATGAGTTACGTCAGCCAGGATTGGGAAATGACGAGAAACATTAAACTCAACGATCTGTTCGTACGGAATGTCACAACAGAGGGTTCTATGTTTTATGGGTCGAGCGCAAATTACGAAGTCCCTCGATGACAAATCGGGGAAGGCAAAAGACGAACAGTAGGTTTAGTTTGTGGAGCACGAAGGTCCTGACAAATCGATTGAATAATTGATACGGAACAATGAAAGAATCTAAGCGTCGGATATAAAACCAGGGTTTTGGACTTTTGTGCAAATATCAGCGACTTGAATCGACTATGTACGACAGTACAATGTCTGCAGAATTTGTTGTAAAGTCGTGATGGTGAAGTGGACTGAATGTGATATAGAATGAAAATGATAACGGACCGCATCCTGTAAAACGCCAGAGACATGGGTGTATGGCGGTCAGGTTTGACCACCAGATTGAACAGTTTGGCTGCAATTCGTAGAGTAATTACTTAATAACTTGATAGTTCGCGTTTGAATTCCGGGTTTCTTGGAATTGTAGGTGATCTTTTCCTAAAAGCGCCACCAAACCCATCGCACTAATCCAAGACACACATGCAGATAGCCTTCAATTTTTACATCAAGCTATGGGAAATTTGAATGAATTAGACAAACAGGAGAGACCACCCAGGTTTGATCGTGAGCAATCAGAGGTGAACTAGTGAGAATCCGTGATATTCATCTGGGATTTCTTCCAAGTAAGGCTGAATAGTCCAAACACTTTTGATGCTGGAGATAAGAAGAAAATCTGACGGAAAAACGGCTATTCCTACCTTAGCAATTATTCTGACGCGTATGGTCCCCGAATTGTCAGCAGCATTGCGTTATCTGAAACATTCAGTGAGTAATTCCGCTAGAAGTTGACATGGAAACCTAACACGTCTCAAAACGCATCGGTGACTAGGTTTTTGGCTCGCTCGTTTTAGCTTGATAATTTGTGTAAAAGCGTCCCAGCTACCCTGTGTAATAGACAAAGAAGTGCAAGACTATTCTGCGGAAATCGTAAAAGAATTTTGGCTTTCATTTGAATTAAATCTCATCAACAGTTGATCGCAGCTGTCGCATTTTCGTAGACTTTGCAGTCGACCCCTTTTGAAAAGATGCGTTGGACTTGACTTTCACCCTTGTTAGCGTCTGTCACTAATGTATCTGCTTGTCATGGCCTGGACTAGAACTCCGACCACGCTTTCATAAGACCATCGTGTTGGCCACTGCGCCAATGACCTCACAGTGGCAGTAAGACTTCTTTCCCAGTTCAAATCAGAAAAATCATTAACCCGTTGAGCGATATTTCGACTACTGGGTATTGCGTACATCTGTGCACCGTTGGTTATCAATCAAATTATTCAAACAACTTCCAGATTTACTTGAAATTTTTGAACAAGGTAGTTAGAACATGAAAACTGGTAGATGCAGGCGTTTCGTAATGACTCACCAGTATCATGTTTACAATTACACGGATGTTCGCACTAATAAGGTGAATCTGTATGCACGACAGTCTTGCGGATGAACGAGATTTGATCGGTCCCGTCCTACAAAAAAATGTCTACCTCATCAGGTTCGCAGACAAGCACAGTAGACACAGATTGCCATCCGAAGAAGTGGTCACAGTAGGGGAAAAGAGGGTTCATACAAAACTGTTGTTTAAGGGTGATTACCTCAAGCACCACACAACACAATGATTGAAAAGTTCATTTAGGCAAACGTTCAGTGTAGCTGAACTCTGTTTATCCACCCCGACCCATAAGCTACCTGTGCCTTCAATTAAAGAATATCAACCTATCGGTGCCAACTCATGTTGTGTTTACCAGCTCACATATAATTGCAGGGAAAGTTAGTCAGGCGTAACGGAGAGGTGCTTGGTCTCTAAAATGAAGAGACACCTGCCTAAATCGGTGCAGAAGTCGAGGTAGCGGGAGAACGACGATATTGCTGAAACAGCTAAAGAACCAGTTTTCTCAGCGGCCAGATACGTCCTGACCAATAACCACGTTATCTACTCATCCTGTGCATTCAGAGTCCTGTTACGTCACTTCAACTCAAAATTCCTGTAGTTTGCTGAAATGGTCACAATCAGTTAACTTAGGTCAGACCTAGTGACCTATCCAAACCCGATTATTTATCATCTACCCCTCTAGTTGTTTGCAACAATGAAATCCACCTGGGTTACTGTAAACGTGACATTAACCATTCAATATGAAATGTTTGCGTACACTTGCGTACACTTGGTCACTTTATAGAAGGCGTATCACTTATGCTAACCCACTCTGCATTTTACCAGGTGTAACGACACACCTAAGTATCCACTTCACCAACAAGAACCAGTCAAGTCATATCAACCATTAATCTCCCGCCGTTCTTGCTAATAACTACAAAAGCATTCGTACATACAGGCAGGACAATGTCAGTACCTCAGAAGTAACCGGCAGTTAATTAATCATTGATAAGAGCTAAATACATGGGCAAAGCAAGCTTGAGCTAGCGTGGATTAGTTGTTTGGAAAATGGTCTTTACAACTTTAACAGCAACCAATGACCGTAAACTTTGAACGAGTTGCTGGTTGCATCTGCACTTCTCCACTGAAGTAATCTCTACGCATGCTAGTTGGGTAAGAGTGGATACAAACTCAAGGGGATAAGCGCACGCCGTGGCTGTTCGCAATTGACTCGATGTTGTTCTAGGTTACCTTTCGACCACTCTTTCCGGCACTTCAAAATTAAACTCACTTTTATTTGACACTATTCCGTCGACTGTCGAGTGAGGACCGCTGATCACAAACCGAGTGTTGAATACGTGAAATCTTTTCAAACTTTTGGTAACATATAATTTGATTTCAAAGCCAATTCTATCCTGTTTTCTTTAGTACCGGTTGAATCCAAAAACTGACTATCCATCAGTAAAGGGTTTAAACGTGTTCATTGAGTGAGTACCGTCTGAATTATTGTTAGCTAAAACTGATGAGCGATATAACTTGGATGAAGATATTTGTGGTTTGTAAAAAAAGTGAAGTTTCTTGTGTGCGTGAGCATGTCATCATGTTTGACTTCGCAAAACGTCTGTAGTATAGTACAACAAAAATAACAGCAATAACCAAATAAATAACCGATTCTAATGTCACATGTGAGCAACTTAGAAAATAGTGGTTTGTATTGCATCTATCACTTCGACATTGGTGGTGTTTATTTCGCAAGATAAGCACTTTCAAGGTCACGTTCGATCCAGTACACTTATTAGGTGAAGAACATTAGGAGATAGTGATATTTCACTTAGGCATTATCAATAGATGTTTCGAAAAATCAATGAAATCTTTGTCATACATAAGGAATTACTCCGTGGCAAATCTAAGTTTGGATACTTTTAAACTGTAGTGCAACTAGAAAAGACCGTATGTTATAAAGGGTGACTTAGTAATTCAAACATTTCGAAATCTTGAAGGAGATATTACAGGTTTTCCGTCTTGTTTGATTACCCGAAAATCTACTTCAGATTCAAAGAATTGTCCATTTATTTCTTGTTAAGAGGTTTCCAGCCTCTTATGCCTCGGGCAGTCGACTGACGTTCACCACTTTGGAGAAAATTGATGTCGTACAAAAAAATCAGCAGGCAAATTGCAGTAGGTGAGAGAAATTATGGTATTACCCAATGGCAAATATCTTGCCACCTGAACACACACTGTAGTGACTAGTGCCAGAAAATTAACGTGGGTTTTGAACAAAGGCGGGGGGAAATATTATTAATTTTAAAGAAGTTTTGCTATCTTCCGCATTGTTTTGGCGTGTTTTGAAGTCAATAGTGGAAGGTAACCCAAGGTTACGAGCGAAATGTTTGACTCTGCAGTTCACTCATCTAGAACATACTACATCATAAGCATAGCGCACAAAATCCTCTTAACGATGGAAAGGAAGTCACACTGGTCTTCCTGTGTTTAGTCGAAAGTGGTTTGTCATTGAGTGGGAGTAGAATCGCAGACAAATGTGCCGAAAATTCACAAGGCCACTCATCCTTCAGAAGTTTATCATTATTACAGTTGACACAAATGTGTTACTTGTGAATGACAAGAGGTTAGTTGCGGTCATATTACACATGGAGAGACGGACTGTTGAAAATCACTCGAGAATGGCCCAAATATGGATTACAATGATGAGACCATGCCCGTGGCTTGATAGTCAAATCTTCCAATAACCTCATAATTTGGTGTGATTCCTTTGGAGGGAACCGTTTTCGTGTTTGGTGTTGAGCACCAAGCATAGTCCGTCATGCGCCGGCCTCCTTAATGAAAACAATCACAGAAATATTGCACATGATTCAGTGAATCTCATCCGATCATTCGGGTGCAATTGTCATTATGCGATGCTATCTAAACAAACTGCGTTCTGGATAGATGCTAAAATATAACGGATTTTATGATTGTTCAACTGATGTTATCTGCCTCATGCGACGGATATATCTAATCTATTCTGTTCCTTTTTCTTTACTTGAGTGCTTATAGATAGTAATTGGCTGTTAGCAACTCTTCAATACGCGATGTCATATCACTTCTAAGACAACTTTGGTGAAAATTTTGGTTGCCATGTTACTGAAACATGAGATAAGTCTTGTACTGTTGTCCAGCAATGTAGAAAATTGAGTTTTAAAACTGCAGCCGGAATCATTGGTAGGTTTGCGACACACAGAAACCACAAACGTCTGACAAGACGAACAGGATGTTTGAAAAAAGCTACTCAGTTTTAATTTCTGTGGTAAACATTAAACTCTTGTGCACTAATTGAAGTGCTGTTAGAAGTTAGTCCAATCTCATAAAATTCCTGCAGTTTCAGAATGTGTTTAATATAATTACTCATAACTTCATTCGTTGTTTTTAACCTGTTTTCAAACTGCTCTTTCATAACCATCTAACTGAGAATGGTAGCCGGTAACATTTGATGTTGATACAATAACAGAACTGTGGAGTAGGTTGCTATGATTTCATTTGTCAAAGTACACTTCAGCTCATAAAGTGACACGGAAAAGCCACTTATAACGCTCTGAGTTTTTCCATCCTTAATCAAAACGTCTTAAGTTTCTCATTTCTATTAGATAAAAGCTTAACGCAAAACAACCTGGTTTTGATATCTTTCTTACTGCTTATATTGCTTACTTTCTTGAATAACTAATTTAGTTTTGATATATATTCATTTATTTGTGAAGAGGAGACAGCTATGACAACGGTTCGTAACAACTTGTTGCAGTCTCTCACAAACTGTGGAATTCATTATCAAGAGTGATTTCTACCGAACGTGCATCTCGCTTATACGCCTTTTATTCAAACAACCAACCTAGATCCCTTCCCAGTCCACTTTATATGTAAAACCAATTTCGTGAACAACCATCGTTCAATAAGAAGTTAATCAGTAGCTGGATCGTATTAGTTTTCGGACAGAAAACGAAAAAGTATGCAGACAATATCTGATTCAAAGAATGTTTTGGTTGCTATTGCCATAACGAATTTCACGTCTTTTTAATGATAGAAAGAGTAGGGCTGCAGTTCATTTGTTTTCTGATGTGTGGGTTGTCAACCACATGTTATCTTTCACAGTGAAACTAAAAGATTATTATAAACTTTTGTAGAATCATCCTAAAAATGATGAGTTGAGAAAGCAAGCCTCGCAGTTGGCACCAAAACTCACGTGAAATTGCACACGTTGGCCAGTATAAAGTTGTAAACCGTACTTTCTGGAATTTCTTCAAGATTGCTGGTAAACATAGTTGATGTAGACAACAATTTCGGTTTTCAGTTAACAGATATAGTCAATCAACTTGGTTGCAGCAAACTCCCAGTAAGGGTTTCCACCCTGCTTCGTATGTCAACACACAACAATAAAGTATACCTAATTCATCTGTAGAATTTGGTGAAATGTGCTACATGAAAAAAAGAAAGCAGTCAAACTGAACAATGCAGCTTATGAATTTTTGCTTTTTGAATTCATCTTTTTTTAAGTTTACAAGTCCTATTTCTACCACTTATCCATACAACATTCGGTTCGTTTTTTGTTAATCACCTGTTGAATCCCTTTCATGGATAATCAGAAATTAGGTCGTAGGGTTACATACTATTTTATAATTATTAAACAGCCATGCAAACTACAAAATTCGGTCCATTTTAATATGAGTTTAGAAATTTGAAACAGTTAGTTCCATTCAGAAGTTTGAACAAAACAGTTAGAACACGAAAACTGGGAGATGCAAGCATTTCGTATTGACTCATCAGCACCAAATTTACAATAACATGGAACGGTTTTTTTTATAGCAAACAGTTCAGGGAGTTGATAATCATTAAGCGGGTTAAGATAAGTCACTAGTTCCAGGGAAGTGTCAAGTTCACAAACAATTTTTAATGAACACACAGAGCTGGCTTGAGGCGACTGATTGCTACAGCTTCAGCAAATCCCAGGTATTTTGAATTGGAGTGAGGCAACAAAACTCTGAATGCACAAGCTGGATCGATAGCATGACCATTGGTCAGGACGTTTTTTTGACTTGAGCTCTCTTAACGATTGTAGGTGTTTGGTAATAGCACACCGGCCGTTGTTCGGAGTCAAGATAAACCCATGAGCTATATTCGTAAATTTAGTTTTTAGCCAACTTAGAATGTCGGTACTGGTTGGTCGGAGATCACTTAATTGATCGAAA